>JALJVW010000139.1:25332500-25620000 GCA_024865655.1 Emberiza elegans | reverse complement strand
CGAGGGTGGAAAAGTAATCTGTCTTATTGCTATGCAAGGACACAACAGAATACAGCAAAGCAGAAGGATGTCTCACACACACTGGTTCTGTGCAACTCCCTTGTCCTATGTTCCTGTCTGAGGACTGGTGACAATGATTTACAGTTTAGCAATCCTTCTTCTGAACACAAGGATCGCGTTAGCAAGCGATAAGTGCTCTAGGTTTTAAGACACTTAATCAAGATGCCAAAATCTGTCATAGCCGTCACCAATTTATGTGAAACAAACCTTCTCAGGCAAAAGAAAAGGCTGAATTTCCCTGTTTTGTCTTTGTTTTAGTAACTTCATTTCAGGAGGCCTGCCTGACCTTAGAAGAGGAGTACCCTAAGTGTCAGAAGGGTATAACATCATATATAAACCAATTGGTAGCTAACTCTGAAAATTGAGATCCATTTGTTTTTCACCACAGGATAGTATAATGTTTGCTGTTTCTGTCTCATGCTACATTTTGTTTTAAAATATTTGGTATTTAAAATTCTGGATATCCTAACACACTACCCTGAAATCATTTATCATTTGGTTGAGGAAATATATAATCCAGTTGTGGTTGTTGGTGGTGACCTCATATGGCACTTCAAGCAGTGACAATTTGTATGACTTTCTGTATATTAAACAATTCTTTAATATTGATTCTGTTTGTGGTGTATTAACTGCTATCCTTTCTTGGTAAAGAAAGTGTGCTAAGCAGATAGTTACTGTCTTAAATCAACAAGACAATTTTAGAGTCACATGAAGCTGTTGAAACCTACCACTCAGTAGTTTGTCTGCCAGATCAATCATCTTTATTGTTCCTTCTGGAGATGTGTCCCTTCCTTTGTGCAAAATATTTCCAGCAGGCAGGCTTATAGTGAAAAGTTACGACACTCCCAGGGTATAATTATGTGACCGTCACCGTTATGATTGTGCCCTACATGTTAGTAACATATTTCAGGGTTTCAGAACTTTTTTTTTTTTAATGCAAATTGCAGATTTTTTCTTAAGCATTTTATATTTCATAGTGCATTTTCTCTCAAAATGTTCTTATAATTATTTTGTGTTAGTAGTCCCTTCTCAGTGCTTTTAATTTAAAATTCCTATACTCAATTTTTGCATATCAGCTTGGTTTTTTAAACCATTTGCAATATTTAATGATTGTTAAATAATCAGTAAATATACTACAGAAAAGTACTGTGAGACTACTGAGTTAGTTTTGATGTCATTGGAATTCAATTAAATATCAGTAGTAAAAATAAAATCAAAGAACTATGGTATGCAACTACTCAACAAGAATGAGAACAGTATTTAGTTATTTTTATTTTATAATAATTTTATAAATTTATAACTTGAAACTATAAAAACTAAGAAAAAGCATGCACAAAGCAGGATGTTTTCAAGGCTCCTTGGAGGACGTGAGCTTGTAATCTAGATACATAAAATAATTTAAGTAAAATGACACTATTATCTTTGCTGATGTTGCATTCAATGCTGCAAAGAGTAGCTCAAGAAACCTTCATGTTACTGAAGATATTATGATGATAAAAATACTTTTAAGCAAAAATATCAGGACAATCAGATTTCATGTTTCTATCTTTGAAACAATATGAAGCATCTCAGTTTTTCAATATATTTCCCTAAATAAATGGAGTTCTTTGCTACTTAATATGAGCTCTCAGGGAAGTGTGTTTATGGGGGGAGGGGGAGGGAATTCACACTAATATTTTTACTCAAATGTATCGATAAAAAGTAAATATCACTTTAAAATCAGTTGCTTGTTTTCTCTTCTAAAAGCCTACTTGGCAATGTGTCACATTCCAGACTTCTTGAAATTTATAATAACCTTACCTGGCAGCAGCTGTTCTTGCCACAATTCATTATTCCCCTTTCTGTACCTAGAGGATGTAGCACACATTATTGAAACACTGCAATTTCTGCTGTGCATGCTAATTCTAAATTCTGATTCGAGCTTTGAGAATTTCAGGTTTGAAAATATAACATGTAAACAGAAGAGGGCCATAGTTGAGAACCTCTTTTTACATGGCAGTTGATGGATGCATCAGTGAATTGTCACTAGCCTTCCTGTCTGTCTATATGAACATTTTAATTGTACACATTGTAGCCCAATATAGCTCAAAGTTCTAAATAATTTGCATCCAATTTGTATATAATGATTTAATTTGCAATTTTCCTTCCTTTGAGTTAGAAGTGTTGGTGTCCTGTGATGTTGTGTTCATACTTTGTTACCACACAAACACATATAAGCATGAGCAGTTGGAGACTGTGAGATGTAGAGAAGATTGAAGAAGGAGTAACAGTCTGATTTTACAAAAGTCACAGGACTCCAACAGTATATCATACAGGTAGATTTACAAAAAAAAGAAAATATTTTACTTTTGAATATATAATGCTTTAAAGAACAAGTGAATTTTCATTGAATTCTCAGTCATACCCTGTCAATAAAATCAAACCTCAGAGAAATTTATTCTAGTTTTAAAAAAAAAGTGCTTTCAAATGTCTTGTTATAATCAATTTGCTCTCTAAAATTCAGTTCATTTTTTCCTCCCAATCAAGTGACATCATTTGCTGTACAGTGAAAAAAGGGGAATTTTTGAAACAAAGGCTGTTCCTAATCAGACTGTATTACTTACTGGGAGCCAATTTGATTGCATGTGACTAATGCATCAATTTTATCATTATTGTAGGTCATCACAACAAGTAATGGAGTGTCATCACTAAGTATGATTTTAAGTGAGAAATTGGATTATTTTTTGCTCTCACCATCAGTGGGCATAGTAGAATTCCTGGCATCCATGGTTTTATATGTCTACTCTTTTGCTAAATGCATTTGTCTACGTTATGTGGCAACAGAACTCCTGATGAAAAACACTAATTCCAATTTTAATTGAACATGCATATTTTTATATCCAAATATTTAAAAAATAAATCTTTCATTCATGTATTTAGGCAAAGCTCAAGTGGGTATAAAAAAGGACACATCGGTGAATGAGCTGGCCAAATTTTCCCCATGTAGGCAAGTATATCACTTCTATCTGCAGATTTGTATCTCAGTCAACAATGTTACTCACAGATTAACCATAAAGTTCAGAGAAGCTTGGTGTGGTTTGGTGGACAATCTGCTTTGGAGGTGCTAAGCTGCTCTGTACTGGTGACCAAAATTAATGTAGAAACCAGTAACAGCTGAATTGATGAATTCCATCCTAAGTGAGCAACTCTATAAATATATTACCTAAAAGACATATTCATGGTGTTTTTATTTTCCCAGACTGAAGACTTAGAAGAGAAAAATTTATTACAGAAAAACTGTCAAAGGGGGTTAAGGGTCTCTGAAGTTTCCAGCTTTGCCTTTATTTGAATTCCAATGAAATCAAAGGATATTTTTGTTAAAAGTGAAAGCCCTGGCAAGAAAGCTATGACTTCTAGGAACAGTGAGAGGTTATTCTGTAAAATTTGAATGGTATGGTTGAAGTTCAATCTGCTTTCATCAATACTTAAAGTGGTGGGTACTAATTTGGAATTAATCACTAACTGGAATTATTAACTATGTCAATCAATCCTGCTTAAAGTTCAATGTTAATAAATGGACATTCCTCACTAGGATAAACTTTGGATAGACATACCAAGGATAAGACTTGAAAAGAATTTGCATTGTTTCTACAGAAGGGCATGCTCCAGAAAAGAAACATTTTCCAGAATCATACAGTACTGTAATAAATTAATGATATGATTACTAGTGTTTTTGTTAAAAACAATTAAGTGTTGCTGTTTCAGTTTAGACATGTTTATCCTAAATGCTGTTAATATAGAAATCACTGACAAAACTCTGATGATTGTTCTTCTATAAAGCTCCACTTGCAAAGATAGTCTTTAAGAATTCAACAGCAACAATGTTTTTTTTAATATATATTCTCCTACTAAGCATTTTTTCAATACTGCATTTAATATTTTCTTTCTTCAAAATAAAGAAATGTTATTATGGCTGTGCCCAAAAATGATTCTATACGTATTGTTAAAGCATTGGGTTCATACAGCAGACGTCACCCTAATATGGCATTGTTCTGGAATGTCATCATCCCCAATGCTCTTGCCTTTAACATAAAATAAACTGATTGATCTAATTTTGGTTTTCACTTCTAATATCAGGAACAGAAAAAAAGGGAGTTCTTTAATATCTTTAATACAAAGTAGGTGAGTTTGCAAGCTTGAATCATTTATAAGGATGTTTTGTAGGACAGGAAATGACCTGGTTGTATAATATTTAGATATTTATTTGAAGAAATGCAGCCATATGTGTCTTTAAACTACCTGTCCATTTCCACACACTCCCAAAATACATCTGCTTGATTTCAAAGTGGGTATAACAGGATAAAGTAAATAAAGAATCAAATATGCCCTCTGTTACTAAATTTTGATAGGTTTATCTATCTTATTTGATAGACAGAGCAAGCACCTAGCACAGCAAGATGCCACACAAGTTTGTGAGCTGTAGAGTAGGCAAAAAAAAAAGGCAGTATGTGCTTCCAGTGTATATATGTATTTGTATATGTTTATGGTTTTTGCAGAGAACACTTTTCTGGACTGCACATTATTAGATCAAAGCCAAAATATTGTGTTCTCCCTGCACAAATACTTCACACTTAAAGAATTGTAATTTTGACACCATTTTGTTTAATCAGAATGTTTCTGTCTAGCTCACTTGAAATAAGAATGCAATTTCTACAGAAATGTTCAGAAAACTGGAACTGTCCTAGGAGGGTAAGTTAACACCTCCCATATCCTCCCTCAAGGAAGCAGCAAAGAGATAATTTTGGCTACACAGACTCTGGGTTTTGTTTAGAAATATAAGACCAACTGTAAATAATTTTAATATCAGTGTTTCTGAAAATGATTTGATAATACTTCAATTGAAAGATGAATTACCAGCTGAGAAGTCTTTTTTTAAATTGCGGCATGTTGTGATCACTGATTTTTACAAACGATCCTGACTCCTGAACCACTTGCTACAGTGTATTGCAGTGTCACAACTGTGCTATTTAGGGTAGAGACAGTAAAAGTCAAGCCCGTTGTGTCTGGGAATTCATTCTATCTGCAGGAAAACAAAACAAAGCAAAGGCTTATGTCACTGACACTTACAAGTCAAGCAATTCATTCCTCCTTGGAGTTTTCCTCATCATTTTTTTTCCAGATGGATTAAAAGACAAGTTTCCTCAGTGCAAGGTCAAAGTGTGAGCTATGACTACACAGTGTAGGGCAGATATGTTTAAAAGTTTGTTTTACAGCACTTGAAACTAATGCCCACTTTGGCAAATGTCTCTTAGCAAGTAAGCATAAACCTCACAGAAGCACAGTGTTAGAATACTGTCAGCTTAGGTTTTAGAGTTGTTTTCTCTTGACTTAGTGCAAAGGAGAGCACATGCATGAAAAGCTTTCTCCTACATTACTAGAGATTGTTCTGGTGACTCTGGCATTCATTGTGGCAAAACTTGAAGTGTTTAGGACAAAATTCTTTTTACATCACAGTCTACATAAACCTATTAATAATATCAAGTATTAGTCATAAAGTTAAAATAGCTCTGGAAATGTTAAGAAAGATGAAGAGATTTGAAAGTGCAAGTGCTATATGAAAGAAGGTGTAGGTCAATTCATGCTAATAAAGTGTTGGAGAATACCATCCTGGTTACACAGCAGCTTTTCATTATAACAGAGTGTTTGCAGCAGTGAAGCAATTGGAAAACACCCTCTTTGTAAATGGCGTGGCTTTGGAGGAAAACATTTTCTGAAGAAAATAAATTATCTCCATGTATTAAGTGCCTCCTTGAAATATATGAAACTATTCTCACTGTTCAAGCCAATCTCTTTTTCTCAGATAATTTTATTATGACATAGACTCTAATGAAATTAATATTAATGAATTGAAAGAGCCTGATAAGTTACTCAGCATTAAAAAAATCTATTTTTTGCTTCATAAGTATTGTAAGTCTCAAAAAACCCTGTTCTCCATACATCCATCAGTGCTACTGAGGTTAAAAAGGCCTCTGTGTAAGAATCAGCATAATTTGGTCTTATGTGAGGAAAACACAATAAAACTGGAAGTGTTATCACTTTGATTACAGGTTTTGCAGTAGTGTGCATGTTGTATAATGTGCTCTGCCCACAGATAAGGCATTATATGCTGGTACTTGTCTCAATGAGGTGAGTGGAATTTGCAATTCAGTGAGACTTTTTAGAGATCAAAGCAAAGGACAAAGGCATGTGTAAGGAGACATATGAAAGAAAATATCACTGAGTGCCACATTATTCCTTCTAGGCCCTATTCCATAATCAATTTGAATAAGTTAATTGATGTAGATATAGTTCAGCCTGGCAGAGATGATAATCTTAATTAGGAAAAATGGTCACACTGCAGGGATGTAGGCTGCAACTGGAGGTGCACTTGAAATGAAGATCTGATGTTATCAGTTGCGGAAATTGTTTCTAGCTCCTGCATATAAGGCTCATTTATCAAAGCCCCAAATGTTCTGACAGTTTGCATTGTACAAGTCACCTTTAAGGCAATACTCTGATGCCTTGTTAAGGAAATACTGTTATTCCTGCCGGATGCTTTCCCATATAGAAAAGTCTAGAACCCAACCCACATACCTGTTCCCAGGCTTGAGTATGTAAGATGTCTTTATCAAACGTAGCTAACTTAGAGGTATATCCCTTATATTTAGGCACCATCAGGTAGTTTTGCATGATGGCCTATGACTGTTGTTTGGAGATATTAAATTTCTTTCTGAGCTTCATTAGTACTCGCTTCTTCCTTTTCACTATGTAGCAGTGGAAATAATTATTTGATAACATTGTTCTGGTGACCTTGTTCTGATAAACTCACCTTTGTCAAAAGGACATTTCCTTCCTATTCACCACATATTTACAATAGATCTATACAACCAAAATATTACAAAGTTTTTATGATTATATGCTCAAAAAATTATCAGTAGATGCCACTTGAGTCATATAACACCAGTTAAAAATTTTTAAAAGACTACAATTTTAAGCACCTGCAATAAAGCCAAATAATGGAAATTACATTACTTGGCCTTCATGTAATTCTGTATTCTACTTTAGAGGTTTACACATATAACCACTACCACTGTGGTGGTGAAGTATGAGCACCTCATCCTTTCAGATAGATTCCATAGTCACATTGCTAAAATTCTGCTTTTATCCCATTCCACCAAATGAAAAAATAAACAAAATCTACTCACAAGGAGGTTCCATCTAGATGGTGAGGGAGCCAGTAGAACATTTTTACCAAAAAGTAATCCCACCAGATGCAGAGAAATGAAGGAGCAAGTATAAAAGCAGAGTGGATAACGTTATGGTTTGCTGTACTCTTAGCAGTAAGCTCTGAGAGCATGGTAATTCACATAATAGTACTGATGTAGCCTAAGTAATCAGTAAAAAACCCAGCTATTTCTAGCAGAAAAAAAGAGCATGCAACCACTTCAAATAAAAAAAAAAAAAAAAAAGGAAGCAAAATCACATAAATTTTGCTTCCAACTAGCATTTCAAAATTGAATTAAGTATTTTTACGCTATAACACAACCATCAAATTTTAAATGCTTTGCAGAACAATAATTTCTAGGGAGAGAGGTATGATATGTATTGGACTGCAATAATGTGAAAAAAAGCTTTGTCTTATTTTAGAACAATTTAGTTTTCACTTCCACTTTGCATTCAGTAATGTTATACATAATTTATCACAGGTATATGTACATATATATATACTTCATTGAAAAGCTAAAATTCTGCCACTTTCCATCCTCAGAACCACTAGTCAACAAAATTCTTTCATTTTCCTCATCTTCTCCTTGACCGTTTTTAAATGAACAACATTTTTAAATTTGTGCTTTAAAAAACCATTTTCCCATTCAGAGGAAGTCTGAATAATTAACATATTCTAGAAAACATGAATTTAAACTTAGTTTTGCTACAAGTAAGGCAATCCACTTGTCCAATTTTTTAGTAGCAAAGATGGCTATCAAATTTACTCCCCCATTACATTCTCTAATTAAGTCTTTTAATGGATGAGCTTGCTAATCCTGAGGATCTATGGTCAGGAGTACGTTTCAAGGCAACAGTAGTGCCTCTCTGTAAATCTGGTAGCCTGCTTCAGTTCTCTGCTGCATTCCCTAATGCACACTTGCTGATAACTAATTTTTTTCAGCTTAATTTTGCACATCTCTAGATTAGCACCTTTCATGACTTCCTCTGGGAGGTTTTTCCTCAAACCTTTTAGTCAGTCATTTTTCATGGCACCTGATCTAAGTTTTCCTTGTCATTTTTCATTTACCTCCTTCATATTTTATAGCTTTTTCTCTCCTTGACGACTTGATAATATTAAAGCAATTGAACAGATGCTCTCACTAGACAAAAGTGAATGCAGGTTCAATGATGGAAAAACAGAAGAAATTATCTCTCTTCTTCCTCACATTCATGAATAATACCCACACAAAAAATGGAGCAAGCTTCCATTAAGTCATATATGTGAACTGATTGCAGCTTGGCCTCTGGCAAATAGCAGAAAGCCCTTCAGAGGTGCACACATGCATTTGAGAACATTAGAATACAAACTTAATCCAAAAAGTACAAAGCCTGTCCTCTCAGAATATTTTTCATTTTCATTCTCTGAGATTTGCCTATGACTGAAGGGTCTAAATATCTCCATAAACATCAGCCTTATGTCTGTCCCATGCGTAAAGGATCAGCTAGGACAGTACTAGTCACTAGTTTCAGAATTAACACAGGGAAACCTCTTTGCTGGTTCACATTTATACCAATATTGCATTGACTCAAGCAAATTATACATTTTACAAGGCAATTCAGTTAAACTAGTGAAAACTTATCTGGAAGAAGGTATGCCAAATTTTCAGCAATTCTTTCCTGATTCAGAGCAGGATTTAAGAGCATCCACATAAGAGAAAATATAAAAAATATATTTGCTAATAATTTTAAGTAAACCAAGCTAAAAACCAAATTTCTGCTTTTTCCATCCAAGGTCAACAAGTTTTTGGTCAAGGTCAACAAGGCACAAGAGTTTTCAGACCTAGAGTGCAAGACTCAGCAATAATCTGATTTGGGAACAAGGTGTGCTTCTTGTTTTGTGAGCCACTTTTCACAGTCTCAGGATCTAGTTTGGAAGGTACCTAGGCAATTACAGACTGAAATAGGTTTTTTGTTTTTGGAAACACCCATTAAACTCATGTTTAATCCTTTTGACATCACACTAGGCATCCATCTACACCTTCATCTACACCTAAATAATCTTTGTAAATCTAGCCTTTAGGCTGGGATTTCATTACTCTCTCTGGTTTTGAAGCAAAGCTAAATTAGAGTCCCACTTCCTCAGGCACCTTGTCCTCCCTCTTCTCATCTGAAGCTAATAGCCTTTCCAGTCTTATAGTAAAGCTAATAAAGCTTGGAGGCATCATTTCCAAAATCAAATTTAAAAATGTTCCAAGTACAGTAAATAAGAGCAGTGTTTTGACACAGGCTCTTTCAATGCGCAGTTTACCCTCAGACAGTTTTATCATCGCAGGTGAGGTAACAAGCTGCAGCACATGTGGTGTGTTTCTTGAAGCCAAATTGCTTGTTGAAGGCAAATTGCTTATTGCTATTCCTTAGCTTTCTCTTTGTAAAAGATCCATCTAGTAGAAGTTCCATAGCAAGTGTGTAATTACCAGATTCCTGATAATGTGATTTCTTTATTTATTTTGTCAAAAGAAAAGGTATATGAGGTAGGTCTTTTCTTTCTTGTAGTATTTTTTAATGTTTCCTTATTTATACATTTTATACACTGTCTGGCTTTTTTTATTCAAAAGTGGCCTGATCCAAACCAATAGATGTGAAGGAAATTACTCTGATGAGCTTTGAATATCACCTTAGAAATTATATAGCAGAGTTTTCTTGAGCTATAATTAGTCAGTCATCCTTTCTAGTGAGCAGTTCCAAAGTCTTTTACAGTGATTTTTTACAGCACTTGTCAAAGATTGTTAACCTATGATATGATCTTTTCTAAATACAGGATAGTACATAGCCCTCAGAGACATTTGCTCATTGCATGCCTCTAGGGGTTAGACACTTAATGATATCCTATCAACATCAGTGAGAATAAATGCAGAATGTACCTCATCAGTTAGTGAATCACAAAATCACATACTTTTTGAAGTTGGAAGAGAATTCTTGAGACTATGTAGTGCAATCACACTGTTCAAGCAAGGTCAATCAAAGCTTTTGCTAAATTTCAAAAGATTCCTATCTGCTCAATTCTCCAGCTTGTTTGTGTCCCTCTGAATGGTAGCACACCTATCTAATGGCTAGTATTTTATAGCCATTTCTCCAGGTTTTGTATCAAACCTGATCAGGATGAGCCCTTCCCCATCACCCATGTCATTAATGAAGATGTTAAATAGTTATGGTGCCAGTATTTAATCCCTGGAGTGTGCTGTTAGTGACTGACCTCCAGCTGCTCCCCCCTCTAACCCTCCTCCAGGCTAAACAGATCCAGCTCTCTGTGTTCCTATGGAAGGTGCTCCTTTCCCTTAACCCCCTCTGTAACCCTTCACTTGGCCCTCTCCTCTGGCTCCATTTCTCCCTGGTGCTCAGGAGCCCAGCACTGAGTATTGGGAAAGGATCACCTCTCTTTGCTTGCTGGCAACGCTCCCAATTACAGCCAAGGCTTCCTTCGCCTGCTTTGTCATGAGGGCACATTTTTGGCTCCTCCTTGTTTTCCACCATATTCTCCAGGTCTTTTTCTAAAAAACTGTTTTCCAGCCAGTTGGCCCCAAAACGCATTGTTGCATGAGGTTATTTCTCCTGAGGTGCAGAACTTCACATTTTTCTCTGTTGATTAAAGGGAGCAGGCCAAAATCTGGGCTTCTGATGACCAGGGTAATGATTCTGCTTTTTGCACTAGTCCAGCCACTTAGGATCCTGATTTCCACTATCCCTGGTTTCAGCAGTCAAACGATGTCTCTGAATTCCACATCCCTGACCACTTCTTCCCTGTTTTAAGTATGAGTTGCACCACTCATTAATTCCTGCATCACTTGTGTCAGAAGCTGTTAGTGCAGTTCAGAAACCTCCTAGTTTGCTTTTCCTTGCTATATTGTCTTTCTAGCAGATGTCAGGGTGACATGTCAGGCATAAGAACCCGCAACTGGGAATATGAGACTTCATGTTGTCTGACAAAGGTCTCAACTACTCCTTTCCTATTTGGAATGACCTCTGTTGATCTGCCCACCAGTTCCCAACACAGCAGCTCTCAGCTCATCACTCATCACAAGGCGGAGCTCCATGCATTCCAGCTTGTTTCTCGCACAAAGGACAACTCCCCTGGCATTCCCAGCCTGTGTTTGTGTTTTGCAGCACTCTGCTGTGTCATCTATCCCACCACATCTCCATTGTTTAAATGAGGTCATAATCCTGTAACTGCGCACGGACTCCCAGTTCTTTCTGTTTTCTGGTCTGTGTGCATTAGTGTACAGGCATTTCAGGGGGCACTCAAGTGCACTGACTCCCCATGAAGAGAATAAGACGTTCCCTCACAACACTTTGGCACCAGCACTTCTTTATTTGCATCCCTGTGCTTCTGGCAATCCCACTTCAGCCTGCTATTTTGATTTCTATGTCCCTTCTGTTGGCAGCACCTCAGATCCTTTGCCTGCCTACCCTCTCCTCCATTTGCTGTCATGAAGGAAAGGATCAACAAATATTGTCGTTCTCTTTTCCAGATACATTTTAACTTGTTTAACCTCATGTGAAAATCAGCAGAAAGTACAATTTCTAATAAAGTTTTTTATGTATAAATTTAGCACAATTAGTACATTATTTCATTGCTCTTCATTGGCAGAAAGATTCAGAGGCTGGAGCTGCTAAGTCTTGCTAAAGTTGTTAGTCTTGTTCTCAAATAAATCTTTTAGGAAAACCAAGGTTTTACTCAAAATATATTGCAGTATTTGACTCACCAATGCATTCTCAGTCTATTTTCAGACTTGTATTTGATTCACACATTTATTGGGCAAATCTGATTGATATAGTTTCCTATTAATAAATTACAAACTTTCATTCTGTATTATTGCTTGAGTTATAGCCCTCCCAGATGCCACTGTGGTCTGTCACGTTGAGATAAAACTTTTAATAATGCAGTTTTCCTCCCTAGTGCTATTTCACCTCTTAGTGTTGTAGTTCATTATTGCTGCAATTGTATTAGCTTTCCTTTGTATACATTTTGAAATATCTAAATTTGGTGTGCTAAAGGCATTTAATTTTAATCAGTAAGTTAAGATTAATAATTTAAATTCAGTAGAAAAAACATAATTTGAAATATAATACAAAAATCCATTTAAAATTACATTTAATATTGGATTTAATTGTTTCTTATTGTTTTGTTATAAACAAAATTGTAAACGGTTGACTTTGTCAATGTACGACAAAAACTCAGATTTACAAGGAAATTAGAATATTCTTGATAATAAGTTACAGTAATAATAATAAATTAGTATCTTCTCTAGATTAAATGTTCATTATCCTAGCAATAATTACTGTAGAGATGTTTAGCAGTTTTGCATACAGAAAAGATATGTTTATCAGAGTCCATGTTGTAATATATAATCAGAATATTTTGTGGAATTTTTTTGGTCGGTTGATTGAGGTTTTTTAAAATTTATTTTTTCCTTTCAATAAGAAAGATAAGCTTAATTTAATCTTAGCCATTATACAGGCAGAATTCCAGTATATAGGTGGCCAGAATTTACCAAAGGAAAAGCTCTAAAGAAGAACAAAAAACTAAATACAACTCACATATCTTTCGAAGCTTGAAGTCCTCTGTGTGGCATACAAATTGCCCACAGAATTCAAGCCACGTGATACAGAGGAAGGAGCAGTCTCTGATACTTTAGTTGTCTTCTACACAGCAATATAACTGTCTTGGTGACTTTGACAGCCTGAAGTAATGTAGTTTCTTTTTACAGCACAAATTTAGCTCTTTTAGAAAGAAATCTGCACAAACCAACAGAAAGATCCTGGGCATGTTTAGGCTAGCCAGAAAGGCAGCCCAAATGGAAGGAGCATCTTTTCAGTGTCATGGAAGAGCATATTTTCTGTTGCCTCAGTTTGGGTCTGAATGGATATGTGTGTCACAATTTCAGATACTTCCAGAAGCTATTCACTTGTCAAAATCTTGTCTCATAGAGCTCTCAAGAAATCTATCACCTACTTTCTGATACTCCCAGTTTCTAATGTAGTAACATAGGGATGAAAACATTTGTGTCAGTGCCTGCTGGAATTTGAAAATTCATCCACATTCTAAGCAAATATTCACTAACTAGCACAATAAGTGAGCATTCTAGAATAGGAACACTGCCCTGCTGTATTTAGCATTAGAAGTTATTGTGGAAAGTGTTCAATGACAGTAATATTCAGTTCTTAGTTCTCTCCCTAGTGGTTGCTTTACTTACTCTATTTTTTTCTTTGACCCAGCAAGCATTTAATTACACTGTGCAAAAGAGAGCAACTTCAAAAGAAATTTAAAATACCTTTCATTAGTACTTTTTGCCATCATTTGATAACTAACAATCACTTTAAAAAATTTAAAAGCAGAGTATGACACAAAACCTAGATTTTTACAAATTGGCTGAGTCCATTAACTGTTGAGTTAATTTATGAAATAAAGAATAACTTTAATCTCATTTCCTGTTCTCTTTTTAGGCAGAAATAGATGTGTGTTCACAATGCAATTTTCAAATGAGTTCCATATGTGAGATAATGGAATATGCAATTCAGATCATAGGGGCCACACATCAGAGAAAAAGCAAGCTTCTGGGGTGTACAACCTAGCTGCAAAAATATGGGCACATCAGACACTCTAGGCCAAAATCTAGATGTCTAGAGAACCTAAAAATTAAAATAAAAAAAAACATTAATATCTTCAGAAATTGCCAATATTCTGGATTCAGAGAGAAGTAAATAAGTATTTTCAGAATTTAACCAAGTTCAGTGCTAATTATATGTAAAGTGCTTATTTGAGTGGTTAGATACTTGTGTGGGTTTGAGCCAGCTACTGAAACACAAAGTACATGTCAAGTAATGTTTAAGATAAAGACATGAAAGACTAGTCCACCTGTATTAGCATTCACTTTTCTGTAAGTGCTAATTCTGTTCCCAAGCAGTATGATTTAATTTGCCACTTGGTTGTCAAATGGTGCTCTACTCTGAGATTAGGTGTCCTTTCTGAGCATTGCTACAAATGTACAAAGACTGAGGAAAAATTGTACAGGATTGGTAGATGGGAACTATATCTCAGTCAGGGTGTATTGTGGGAGCAGAGCGACTTAGGGCAGTACAAAAAGAGAATTGTTATGGTGATGCATTATCTGTGGGCAGAAAAACTACGACTACACAGACAATTTGCTCAGCATGCACATGAACAGCTTAAGGAAGAGCAGCAAAATGAAAGCAACATCTTTTGAAAAAACTCTAAAATCTGTTTGGGGTGCTTGTGATTTCATAGCATTGTTTGTTCCTCAGTGGACTAATGATTTCTTCAGACTTTTGCATTTTGTTTTAGAAAAATACAGTCATATAATTTTTAGGTAAAACCACAGAGTGTGTGTTATCCTTCTGCTCCAAGTCCTAGCTAAAACGATAAACTAAACAAGGAAAACATTGAAAGGGTAAAACTTAGATATAATGATTACTTACCATTATTAGCTGTACTTCAAATGTTTTTTTTCAAATTTCCGCAAACCTTTGGTATTCAAGCATTATAAATCAAGCCTAAGCACAATAAGATGTGGTTTTAAAACCTAATTTGTGGACTGGTATTCTGGTTTTGATTACTTTGAAATGCTCCTTCCCCAGAAATGTAACAAGTAGAGATGAAAGTTGAATAATGTGATTCTGGAAAATATTTGCTTCTGGGAGCAGATAATAAAATGGAGATACATTAATAAATTGAATTATTAATTAGATTAAGCAGAAAAGATACTTTTGCATGCATTTTTTTGTGATGGCACATGAGACAGACCTTCAAAAACCACTAGAGTGAAAATACTGACTTTCTTGAAACCGAAAAATGTCTAAGGTCAATCACACAAACCAGAGCTTCGAGAAAATCATCTCTGCTTTAAAACATGTCTTCATATATCATACACAAGCTGCTTCTTGTGAAGATAGCAACAAGCTGGAAAGAGGTGTGGGTTGAGAGGAACTGGTCTCCAGAGGGAATGAAGAACCAGACATTTTACCCAGATTTATGAAAGTAAAAAAAAGCGTTAATTTCAAACTTTTAATTATTATTATTATTTATTTTTTTTCAAATTTTATCTGAAATGAAAGAAAGATTTTAACTGACAATAATACTTTTAGTCTTATGGTTATATTTTGGGGAATAATAAGACTTATAACAAGAGGGGAATAACAAGAATTTGCAAGGGTTTATACTTTTATTTGTTTTAGAAATTATATTTTAAAAAGGTCTCAGATACGTTTTCCTAGTTAGAGTGCAACAGAATATGAATCGATGCTATATATGCCACTCCTGTCCTGTAAAACATTTTAAAGAGAAACAAGTAGGTTTTAGTGTCACAGTAAAAAGGGATGCTAATAATCATATTCACAAAGAAGTTATTTTCTAAATCACCACCACTCTTTAAAGCTTTTAAAATACAATAAAACTGGAATATTTTTCTCATAATAAACTGGAATTCAAAGCTGAGACCAACTGCCACTCCACTAATGAGCCTTTTCTTTGATATTATGGCTATAGGCAGTGAACATTAAAATGTCCAGCATCTCCAGGCTGACACATCAGATGTCTCCTTGTTGTGTTGAAACAATTTGTGTGAAAGTGTTTATTTAGAATAAGACAGATGTACTGTGCATAGTTTAGACTTAATACTTTCTTAATATGTTGAGGAGATTTTGCATGTTGTTATACAATATTTTTTAAAATATTTCTTTTGTCACATATACTCCTATCATAAGCAAATGTCTGTTGTGCACAGTACAGTACAAACATCAAAATGAAAGCTGATACAAATAGTTACAACCAGCAAATGCAAAGTCTCTCCAGGAATAGAACTCTTATGTTTAATGCAAAATAATCTAGATTGAAAAAAAATAGAAAGTGAAGAGGAGAGTGGGAAGCTTATAAGAAGCAGGCCCTTGGGAACAGAATATAAGGGAGATGATATGGGCTTAAGATTTTCATTAAAAGATAAATCTGATGCAGGTCTAGGAACAAAAAACGTCATCAGAACTGCAAAGGAGACAGATAAATCCTTGCCCTAGTCTGTTTCCTGAAAACATGCAAGAAATGAATGACCATAGGAATGGAATGGAGTAATGGAAATAGGATTAAATGTAACAGCACAGTATCCTCAATGGTGCACATTTAAGAGTTAAACCAAGAATTTTTCATTAACTGGAAGATCATCAGCCAGAAGTGAATGAAAAAGAAGTTAGCCTCATAAGTGGATCAGAAGATGTCACAAAGAGAAACCAACTGAGAGAAAGGTAAGTGTCACTCTAGAATATGCAGGGAGATATGCTTCTAGTAAACAACCTGAAATATTGGTATCACTGCACATCACTTCTCTGAAATATGGTAAACTACTGTGATCACTCATATTAAAAGGATCAAAACTTCAATCTGCATGGATAAAGGTGAGTGCTACTGGGATAACCAAAGGAATAGAAAGTCTTAAGAGAAGGATGTTACTTGTAAGTACAAAAGTGAGTTAAACAGCAAGGGGAAGAGATACAGAATATTAAAATAAAAAATATTTCAAACTCCTGATGAATACACTGAGTTTGGTAACTAAAATGCTTTCACCTGTCAGTGTGGTATTTGAATGGTCTTTCATTGCAGCTAGCAGAGACAGTTGGTATTTCAGTCAAGACCAGTAAAAGTGGTTGGGAAGACTCAGTACTATCCAAAGTTGTCCATTTCTTCAGCCTTAAGAAAAAATAGAGCTCTAATTCAGTTTTGAATATATTTCTGTCTCATGTCTCTTAGCAAAGACAAGGATCCTGATCAACACACATCCTTCACTGCTTTGAATGCCTCTTTTCAGAAAATCCATCCCTTTTTTAGGCCAGAATAGTTACACACTCCTTGCTAAACTTCTTTTGAAATTACTCCCACCACCTTATTTCAGTACCTTAATGTGCTGAGATAATGAACTTGGGTCAGCATGATCTTCTGAAACATCAAGTACATTTATGATGCTGGGGAAAGTTATTGATCAAGTGAGGCAAATGAGAAGGTAGGATGGAACAGTGGAAATTTTGCAGATTCCTATGAAACTGAAACCCCCAAGTATTCAAATACCAAAATAAACATCCAAATTTATACTAACACAATTGTAGCTGGCTAGCAGAAATGCAGCATTTGTAGGAAGCATCCAGTTGTAGAATTTCTACAGCAAGCATCCAGTAGTAGAAACATTTCTAAACCAAAAATGTTGTGACATTAAAAAGTCTACAAATCCACAAGTTCATCTCTTTTGTAAAAATAGCACTTGACCATGCAGGTGCTAAAAAGCCAAACAAAGAGTAATGTATTTCTATTAATTTCACTTTTGAATTATGCATTTCTGACTTTTTAGCGTCTCATTTAAGAAGCACATTTATAATTGATAGCAAAAGTTTGATTATTTTCCTGTGCTATCATATACTTAAAAATAATTGAGCCTAGAGGTGCAGAAGGCAGCTTCATTCTTCCTAATTGGGTTCATCTGAACTTTTTACAATCTACTCTGAGAAAATTTAATTGATAATTAACAGCACTTCAGTTCATCTACTTGTGAGGCTTTAAAAATACATGAAAAGCTGACAACTCATTGACTGAATGAAAAACAGTGTACACAATTAAATATAAAGAAAATCTTGATTGCCTAAATCAAAGCTTACTGTGTTAGGGAGATGAATGAAATCTGTTACATAAAGACTTCTTTTAATGTCCAAATTGGTTTTTAAATAGCAAATATATTAACTATCAAAATATTCAGTGTCCCATCACATTTCCCTCCCAGAGACCAAAGGGGAGCCAGCCATCCATTACAGGAGGTCAGAGGCATTTTTTCTGTGAATCACAGCTTTCAACTGCTGGCTTCTGGCACTAGGATGTTGTAACATTTAACCACACAAAGTCCAGGCAGATGCTGTTCAAGAAATGCGCCTTTTTTACCAGATTCACTGAATTGGAGATAGCCCAATATACTTTGCATCTAAGAAGTTAGTGGATTTATTTCAATGTGCTAATAATGCATGCATCTCTTGCCTATCTCCTGAAGATAGCAAGTAACTGTATAGCCCCCAAGAGGCAAGTTCAAGAACATTTCATCTCTATTTCCTATCTAGATAATCTGAGGTACAAAAAACTGCAACACACTTGTTGCAGCCAGTATCTGAGCTGGAATGAGAAGTAAAATTATGTTTATTTTTAGGTTAAATTTTAGCAGCAAGACCATGTGCAACTTCTTTATGCACAAGAAGGAAAGAAGCACATAATAACATCTAATATGTAAGGGAAATGCAATATATATATATAGGGGTGTGTGTATATATATATATATAACAGTTTGAAATTCAAATAAACATATGTACTCCCCAGGTACATCTGCAGGGAAGATGATGATAATTTTATATAATCATGCCCCACTCTTATGAGACTTTTCAAGACATTTACTTTTCTCTCACCATAGTAAATAAACTTCAAAGCTGGAAAGATACTGGGAAGATACAGTAGCTGAATGAAAAATCCCAGCCAACCATAGATGGGATAAAATAATAAACACAGGTGCATGTTTGACAGTTATTTAACAATTTTTAATTCAGTAGGAAAAGGGTCAACACAAGAATTTCCAAAACAAACCTCTGAATATCATCAGACAATCATTCAAGCAAGGAAGCCATAAATCCTGGTGGTGAAGAGACAGGGAAGTTCCCATATTTCTGATAAAAGTGAGTAAATAATAAATCCTGAACAAGAAAGTAAACTTGTTCATTCCAGTGGGGTTGGCCAATTCATCTCTGAGTCTTAGTGCAACTCCAGATTTTTGGAAATTGAGATGGAGCATTTGGGAGAGCCACACATTTGGTAGGATTATCGGTTTCTCAATAAATATACATTTGTGTGGTTGATGCAAATTCTCCTGAACAAGTAAAATTTCATAAACAAGCAGTCTGACTGTCATGAACAGCTTAGACAGGTTGTGAAGAGGCAAAAGAAACCAGAAAATATCTTCTTCTTCCTTCCTTTCTTAGTCTAATGCCACTGTATGTCTTTTTAAACTTAGGAGAATCCAAATTAGTTATAAGTGCAAGTAATTTTTTTAAAAAAGGGATGATGAGCCAGTGAATTACACAGGAAAAAAAATTACAAGTATCATGCTTAAAAAGTCTAATTCTCTTTTTTTTGTTTGTTTTCCTGAAAGCCAGTTACAGAAAAATGTAACAGTTGCTAAAAGAGAAAAAAATCAATAAAACTTCACCTGAATTACACAAGAACTTTTGGGCCACTCCTACACAAATCCCACAAGCAGCATAATGTGACTTCTAAGGATATCTGGCATAAAGATTCAGTGTGGGCAACTCGTTTAGTGTGAGACCCTGCTCCCAAGTCAATACAGAAATGTTTGGCCTGAATAATCAGGGCTTGTGACTGCAAATGCCTCCTGAGTTCCAGAAGAACAAAACAATATGCTGAGGATGATGAGAGGATGCAAGAGACTTAGAAGAGACTCTGCATTCCTCCTGTATTTTCGCCAGAGCTACTGAGCTGTGGGTCAGATCTTTACCAGATGAGGAGGTTGAATATAGATTTAAATGAAGGCTTAGGAACACTGATAGCCCTGAAAAAACAGGGGACAGTTGAGGAAGGATGACAGGAGATATAAGTACTCTTGTGAACTGTTTGCAGAGCAATTTCAGTGTCTGACTATTGTTAGCAATTATTTTTACTGGGACTGGCAAAAAATAAAAAAAATCTTATAATGAATTAAATATTTGAAGATTAATTCAGTAACGCCTTTGGTTCTTATTTTCCAGCTTCATGCTTCTGTGGGACTGTGGAAACAAGGAAAATATGCTTCTCCTATTACTCATTTAAACTCCCTTTAGAACAGGAACAGTTGCTTTTGTTTGCTGTGTTCTTTTCCCTTACTTCAAGGAGAGGATTGGGGTGAGAAGATTAATTAAATTTCTTTTGCTGTGTATTTAACTTATCAATGTTCCCTGCCAGAGGAACCAAAGCCACTTCAGATACCTAGAGGAAAATCAGAGGTTTTTGGAAGACTCAAGGCAAAATACTTTTCACAAATTACAAATTACTTATAATTATTTATACTTATTACATACCACCAAATTTCAATGGTATGTTTGTAGTGAAGAGATTTTT
Organism: Emberiza elegans; assembly: GCA_024865655.1. NCBI lineage: Eukaryota > Metazoa > Chordata > Aves > Passeriformes > Fringillidae > Emberiza > Emberiza elegans. The sequence continues at coordinate 25,599,521 of JALJVW010000139.1, read as the reverse complement.
TGTCTCAAAATCTCTTATGGAAGTATGTACATATGCATGTGTCTCTCTGTTATGGATATATACAAGAATAAAAACTTAGAGCAGTTTAAAATCAGGATTAAGGACAAAAGCAGTCTCTGTATCTCTCAACAAACCAATTAGTTTGCAACTCTATAGCAGAATAACACAATGTTTGAAATGAACAGCTCTTTCTAAAGAAGTGCAAATATTATTCTCTCTGATTATAGACACTGTAGTTGAGTAGGGATAAGAGATGTTGTAAATCCATTAGTGAAGCACTGCTTGCCTTCATTTCAGTTTAATATTTCTTAAAGCTATAAAATTGTATTATGTTAATGTAATGTACAGTCCAAGTGATAAAGGCAGCTAATGTGATTACTACTCACTGTGCTATAAACCTTTCAGCAAAGCTGCAGATAAATTGGTATTCAACTGTTTCTCATGATGACAGTGTTATACAGAGCAGATCACATGTTGAAAGCATCATCTGGTTGTTAGGGGGTTTTTACATGCTAGAATGCTTATGCAGATGCTAGAATGCTTATGCAGATGCTAGAACCAACCTTCAAAGCAATGCCTCACTTACTGGTGGGAAGCAAGGCCTAGTGGACCAGAGGTCCTTATTTAAGCTATGTATGCAAAGGACAAATCTAGTGTGATGTCATTATTGTGATTATTCACTTGCAGAAAAATTATCACACATCAGATCACAGAAATTCCCTTTTGCTGGTATTAGTGCTCTCCTCTTCATCTTGCTGTCAAAATAAGCAGTTTACTGAAAATTATGAAGACTCTTCCTCAGCTTTCTTATGATCATGTAACATTATTTTCAGTTATTCACCTTACACATTTTGAAGATAAAATTTTACCTCACTGTGTAAGTTTGCATTATAATTCTATTGGGCAATTCACAATAAAATTCTGGTTTTCAAGCAGAAATATTAAGTTGAGAATAGTTAGAACAAAAGTCTGAATGTGTGGTCAGGGTATTAACTATTTCACTGAAGTTTGGAATTCAAAGACAAGTCTTTTCTGAGGGCAGATTTGTACATTTCCTTCCAGGAAATTTGAACTAGATAAGAATAGACAGAAAAATTACATTCAGAAGACAAATAGCCAAACAGTTCTCCATCTGACATGGCCTTTCCTTGTCACACATCTGTTGCAATATTTAGTGCAGTTAGTGACCACATGTGTCTACCAATGGCTATTATTTCTTCTTCTAAGCACTTCTGGAAGGAGAAACAATCTTTTGTATTCAAAAATATGGTAGTGCACAAGCACTGACTTTCCTTTTGCCTACTTCTAAATGTCTGCACTTTGATGTTTGGAAGTAGCTCATTCTGCATGAGAATACCAGCAGAACAGGACTAGGAAAATTACTGCACATGTTTATACCCAGCCATACACTGTTTTTGTTCTCCAGGATGGAATCCATGCTGGGAGACATTCATCCAGTTTTCCTGAAGCCAGTAAGTTTAATGGCCAAAAGCAGTGACTGAGGAAGAGTGAAGTGGCTAAAGCAAGATGATAAAGCAGAGGAGGAATGAGGTTTGTTCAGCCCAGGGAAGGGAAGGTGCCAGGTGGCACAAAACAGCCTAGCAACACCTGTGAGGCAGTTATCACAAAACCTGAGTCAGTCTCTTCACATTGGCTTATGGCAGGAGTATGAGTGGATTTAAGGGAATTATTTCTTCATCAGAACTGTCAAGAAGCATAGCAGATTGCCCATAACAGTTGTGAAGTGTCTGGTCTTGAAGGTTTTCAAGACATGATGCTTAAAGTGCTGAGAAACTTTGTCTGACCTTGTGACTGTTTTAACTTAGGCAGCACCTACCTAAGGTCCCTCCCAGGTTGTCTTATTCTGTATTATTGTGATTCTAGTTTTCAGTAGGTTACATTATTATCCAGTACTGCAATGTCAGAAAATAACAAGGGGGTGGCAGTGATAAAAAATCAGAGGGAAATAAATAGAAACCAATAAGCAATTTCTTATGAAAAAAATTCTCCTGACATTTAAAATGGCTGGAAATTTACATTTTGTTATCCTCTGATAGGCAAAGGTACCTTGGCTGATAATTTAGGAAACATCATTAACTTGAATTGATAACTGGAAAGAAAACCTGTGGAGATGCTTTAAGACATAATCCTGAAAAGTTTCTGTGTTTAACTTATGGAAGAAGCACATATCATTCACATCTGTCTCCATCCTCAAGTCTTGCCCTCTGTATTCCTTAATTTGCACCAGAGTGCATGTGTCCAAACAGACTTATGCAGACACAACTCCTTTCTGGCCTCTGACACAAGAGAGTGGCTAAAAGCTAGGAGGAAACATGCCAATTAAAAACATTAAAAACTCAAAAGAGCATGCATAATAAGTATCACTTTCAAAGAGAGATGAGAGCAAATTCCCCAGTGTAGTTACAGATGTAGAACCTCCCAATACTTCCCAAATCCTTGCATCTAGGGGCTTAACTATGGATTCATATCTAATGTCATACAACCAAGCAGTATATTAAAGCTTAAAGGGTAAAGCATTCCCATATCTTTCTAATGATGATTTATTCATTTTGTATTCATTTGAGTAACATTAAGCAAAATCAATTCATTTAGCATGAATGTGGATAGACATTTATTTTCTTCTCCATTTTCAGGAGAAACTCTTTAAATGAACAATTGTACAAGTGAATAACAGAGAGAAAGGAACTGAAAGTTTCCATGCCAGACATAAATTGTACAATAAATAACATAAATCCATGAATATTTATTTGTTTACCTTTGAAAAGTGTCATATTTACTTTATGAACATATGGTACAAGAAATGAATAGTTATGTGCCATGGGGAAGATAAAACATGAAGTTATTTTATATTTTGACACTTGCTGTTATATTATTTCAGCAGTGACAATCAATAAGAACTTCAGAGAAATATCTTTATAAAAACCTATTGAATCAGCTATTTTTGCTTTAAGTAAGGATTTACCCTTTTTCCATAATCATGCTGCAACAGTTATGTAAGAAAATCTCAGTATTTCATAGCCTTTCATGACAGAGTTCTTCAGAGAATACTTTTCTAACTATCCAATTTTATGGAATTTCTGCCTTCTTTCCTTTGCCTGCACATTTTTCCCCACACAGACTTTTTGAGACCTCCGAAGTCTGACCAACATCTGAGGTTCTGTAGTCATTTACTTTCAAGCAAAAGCACCTTATTTTTAAAGTAGACCTCGCTGAGGTGACTCAGCTTCTTTTCAAACTGTTAGCTGGAGCTGTAAAGTTATGAGGCTCAAACCTTTGTAAAACATCCCTGTGTGGATATTTAGTATTACCTGGGGGTCAATGACTCAGCCACAGATTAACCAGCTCCCTAAAGTTTCAAACTACAGCTCCAGAAAGTTTACACCAAAAGCCAAGCATCCAGATTTTACCAAGTGGTGAGTTCTTCATTTTGGGTTTATCTATGAGGTCAACTTGATTGTGCAGAAGTAAACTCACATCTGTAATGTAAATAAATGATTAGGAAATCTGGTCCCTAAAACTAATGGAAAAGGATAAAAATGTGTTTTGACATGGAATTTCTTACATTGGAAAAAATATAAATTGGCTTGATTTACCTCACCTATTTACAAGTGACTAATGACCAAATTCCTAATCTTGCCTGGAAATTATAAGGAACAGAAATCACGTAGAATATTTTCTTCCATCTATTGACAAAAAGGCAAAAAGCTTTCATGTGTGTTGGCTTTTAACTTCACCTTGAAATGTTATTCAATAACAGCAACCATGTTAGGGATTTCCAAATTTTCACCCTAATCACATTTTAAGATTTATTTTCTTAATACTGAAACTGTATCCAATTGATGTTTTTTACCTTCAGCTATGGAGGACATCCATACCATCCATATTCTGAATCCTGTACATTCTTTCAATAAATTCAGGGCTAAGAAAACAGCAGTCAGATTAAGACTTATCTTGAGGCACATATTGTATCTGTGTTTCTGTAGTTTTTAACATAGGAAAGTTTAAAAAACTCAAATATTTTGACAACCTTCTGGATTTAAAAAGTAGTTTTGTAATACATGACAGCTTCTAACAAGTCACTCCAAATCTCTGCAGATTTGGAAGTGTAACATTTACTTTGTTGAAACCTTCAGCATATTGCATATATCAATTTCTTGATTTTCAGTGTGATGGATTGCAAACTTAAAGATGTCATTAGTTCAGATTTACGTACATTTAGGCAAAAAAAGTCATATGGATTTTTAAGAAAATTAAATATCACTTTGAACTTAAGAACTCAAAATCTTACATTTTAGAAAATGAACATGAACAAAAATGGAGCAAATGTTTTTAACAAACTGTGAACAGAAAGCTTGACTTCTCTATGAAACACATACCTTAGGAGAGACGAAAGATATTTAATACAATGCATTTTATTGCATGTATTTTGCAGTGCTGATGACTTACTACAGCTCAAACTTTTTTTTTTAATATTCAGAATACTGGATAGTAAAGAAAAAATCCTAATGTACTTTATTTTCCTGTTCTTGCTGGTGAACACAAGGATGTGTTTAATACACTGTGGAAAGAGAATAGGATCAGCAGCTGGTTTACCTGGGAAAAAAGCTTAGTGTGCAGGTAAATCATTGAAGCATATTCTACCCTCAAATGATAACAAGAAACTGGCAATGTTCATTACTGATATACCAAACTCCTTATCAGCACATCTTGTAGTTTACTCTCTCATGCACTTTACAAATCTTTAATAATCTGACAAGGACTGATTTCAGATGCGGTTACCAGAGTCTTGTAAATGATCTTAGTGGGATGTGAGGGGAAGGAAAGGGAAATTAAGACTCTGAAGGGCAGCTTCTCAAGTGGCAGCTTGCAATGACAGTTTGACAGACTTTCTGGTGTTGTGGAAAAATTATATGCAATAACTACATGAATCGCTCACTTTCCTCTAAGGATTACATATTTTTTAAAGTGTCGTAAATACAAAGATGTGGGAAGCATTACTCGGCAGAAAAATATAAAATTCTATTTTATGTCTCTTGCAGCTCATTTGCATAATGCAATCCAGAGGGTTATGTTTGTCAGAGGTGGGAAGACAGTTTAAACAAATATTCAATGTATGTATGCCATCTGAAGCAAAAGGTCACGGTCTTAGCAGGCACCTAAAAAAGTAAACAAAGGCCAGCATGTCTGCATTCTCCCTGCATCATAGTGATAGTGAACAATAGCTCCCTAACAGAATATCTGTCAAGTTGGAAACATTATACTGAGTATTTTGTTCTGGCTGATATAGACTGCTCAAGTAAGTCATTATACTGGGAGGCAGATACTGCCATTTCAAAAAGTATCTTGAGACTACAGCAATTTCATATCATTGTAATTCAACAGCAACTGCCTACTAACTAGCTAAGTGCCACAGACTCCATCCAGTATGACTGTTTCCATGGTAATTGGATACCTGGGCACTTTATCCAAACCTGCTTGCCAGACATTGTTAAGGACTACGGAGGAAATCCTCAGACTTTTCCTTTCTACAGACTGACTGGTAGGCACACTGAATAAACAATTTTCACTATTTCCAGTTTTATATTATATAACTCTGACTATTCACATTCCAAAAGTGCATTGATAGCTTGTATTTTGCATCCCTTTGTTCCTTTCATCCAGTGTCTACTGAAAGATTCTAAGCTAAACCCCTCGCCTCCTTGCACTGACCTATACCAGTAAAAACACCTGTTTGACTCAAAACAAGGAGGGTTTCATACAGGGAGCTATTCCACCTCTGAAAGTGACCAATGTATCCATTGAATAATTTAATAAAGAATATTAAATCCAGTATATTCCCACAAAAATGCTTATTTAAAATCTATGTTATCTTTTGTCAACTAACCCTGATTTCTGGGTGTAAAACAACTTTCATCTGTGAGAACAGTTACAAAATAAACTGCAGGCTTATTGAGGATGAAACAGGGAACAGGGGAAGGAAGAAATGAACTGTCCACTGTCTTTGATAAGCTGATAACAAGTGTTAGGGCAATTATTTTCTGTGCCTGTTCTTACCCAGTCTTTCTTCTAAATGATCTGTGTATGTGCCAGTAAGCAAAAATCAGCTCCTGTTTTTAATCTCATATTCCATCTGCTTCTGGAATTACTGCTAAGGGCAGGTGGCAAATGAGTTCTTTCTAATTTTCCAATCTTCTCCATGGGATGAATTCTGCCTCCTTGTTCAGGCTGAGTAGCTCTTTACCAGCCCTTGGGATAGAGTAAGGAGTAGCTCAGGCTGGGTATGTGTGACAGAACCTGCATCAGTACAGAATGAGGGCACACACAGTTTAATGTTACGCGTGTCATGTGCACAATACAATATGAGACAATGATTCCTGAGTTGGAAGGTTTCAGGACAATAGACCAGGGCATGACATAAAGGCATTTGCTTTATGGCTAGTTTTTTTAGTGACATGTTTACATACAGTTGTTTCTGCACCTGTTAATACAATTGTGTTTTGCTGAATATAATTCTTCAAGAAAGAATGATTTCTTTTATCACAGAGGCAGGTTCTAACCAAGGGAAAAAGTGAGCATTATCCATATAAAAAAGAAGTGATAAGTCAAGTCCTATATCCATCAATTTAATTCATGAATGCCAAGATTTTTTTCTGTCATTTCAAAGAAAATCAAAATCAGGTGTATATCTGATTAATTCTTATATCCTCAGATACATATTAATACATATACATTGGTATAACATTAGTCTGTACTTATAAATATATATTCATGCAAATAACCATGATGTAAGAGCATCTCCTCTGAAAAAGAGGAGTCAAGGAATTTTCTAGAGACTTATTTGACATAATAATAATAATAATTCATTGATCTCTCTGCTTTATTGGGGGCTGATAATAGAATAACCCAAGGGGAAGAATCCATGCCAGAATCCTGGATCAAAGGGTTTACCTCTTTGCTCATAGGTGCTGAATCCATGGCTTATTTCCAAGTAAAAGTGCCTGCAGCAACATTTGCTAATTACAGGTTGTGTTCTACTGTTTCCAAACAGGGTGAAAGTGACAGAAGTTTAACTGTAAATAATTACACACTTGAGTAAGTATGTGATTAGTCCTATTTGTTGTGGTTGGGACTAGAGTGACAGGACAAGAATGGAGTGATTGCATTATTTACAGCTTAATTGTAGACAAGTAATTACTTACGTAAGCTGGTGCTGTGGGGTCACGGAATACATGCCTGAGAACATCTAGGGGTTGAATGGAAACTTCAGAAAGTCGGTTTCCAAATGATGTAGCAGAAGTGCAAATTCTATGCATTTATCTAATTATGGAGGGAGGTCCTTGAATTAAATGCTTTGGAATGTTAAATGTCTTGTTCTTTTGAAACCAAGGATTAGATGTAATATTTAAACCAGCACTTCCAGCCTAATAAATCACAAATGCCACCTAGTGGCTTTTGCTGTCTAGTGAATCATTGTATACCAAAAAAAAAAAAAAAAAAAAAAAAAACCACCAAAAAGGGAAAAAAAAAGTGATAAAACCCCCCTAAACCCCATGTTATTTCCATGAATGTGCATATGGTTGATGAGATTGTCTGTGAACACATTTTTCCATCTAGTTCCCAGCCATGTTCTATTTGCATTGGATGAGTTTGTGAAAATCTTACTCATATTGGCAAGTAGCAGTGAATAATCCCATTAAAATGTAGTTAAACTCCCTGCTTTGGAACTGTATTTTTAACTATGTGCTCTCCTGCCAAGTAAAATAGGGTTCTGATTTGCAAAATATGTTAAATCAGTAATAAGGTTAGCTAAGTTAGTTAAATTAACTAAACATGTCAGTAAACTACCCTAATTCTAAGTCTAGTCCATCCAACTAAATAAATACCTCATTTTTTACTTGTGTGCTACTTTTACAAAATGACAAAGTATTTCAGAATCAAGGTCAAGAAAGAAAGAAAGAAAAAAAAGGAAAAGGAAAATGACCAAGCTGATTCTTTTGAAGGAGAATAATTGCAGTATAATGAACCGCTTATTTGAGCCATCTATTTGTTGTTAGATTCATTTAAAAATCATGAAAGGAACCTTACAGAATCTGAACAAAAAATTTATTAGTAATAATTATGGTACCCTTTAAGTTGACAAGTTTCTATGTTTCCACATCTTTGCAAACAACTGCCTATGTTGAGCTTATGATGGATATTCACATGTGCAAAATATTTAGCAAGTGTTAACTTTTTTTTTCTGAGACAGCAAGAGCTTGAAAATCTCAGAAGCACTAGAAGTCGAGTCTTGTGATGAGTGCAAAAAAAAATATTTTTTAAAAAGTCTGTCATTTATAGCCCAATTCAGCAAAAAACCTTAAATTGAAACATCAAAGTTTTGAAATTTGTCACGGTTATTTTGGCACAGCAAGTACAAAAAAAATGTTTGTGACTTTCAGAAACTTTTGAATAGTCAATCTGCTTTGAAAAAATCTGATTAAAGTGCAATTGTTAAAAATTGTCAAAGCCTGGGAAGGAGTGTTGAATCCACCAGGCTTTTTTTTTCTTCTACTTGGAGATATGCACACTCCCTTGATTTCAGAACATTAAAATGACGCCAATGATAAGTTGCAATTAAGTGATCTAGGTATGCATAGGCAGATATGTGAATGTTTTATGTTGTAAAACATTCAGTGATATATATTGAAATCATTATTTCTAGGGATGCTTAGAGTTATGCATGTGACATATGAAAGTTTAGTGGTGCCTAAATGCTTAAGGTGTTTTGCCTCCCAAAATTGAGCTGAATCTGCTCAGAGCTGTTCCTTCTGAAACATTCATTTTTGATGGATGACAAATTTGTGTGCTTCAGAGTTACTACTTTTTGACATCTATTTGTACAAATTTTCTATGGAATATTCACATTTCTTTAAGGCATGACCCTACAACTTTCATATGCCTCAATCTTCATATGCTTTTAGTGCACATTTATCTTCAAGCAGGAGAATAAATTCATTAAATTCATTTCATGGTTTTAAGTCCAGCTGTTGCAGAGATTTTAATATAACTAAAATAATTTTATTTTTCAGTAAGTAAGTAAGAAAAGTAAGCAGATGTTAATGAAAGTTAAGTATGTCCCCCTCCAGAGGTCACATAACAACTCAGTGAGAGAACAGAGTCCAAAATATCGCCTCTGTTCTTGATTATTTTCTTTGCGAGTGCTACAGGGTTTGTGGTTTTTTAAAGAAAAATGTCTGTAGTTATTGAATGGGATAATGAATGCACATGCTAGTAAAGGTGTTTACTTTCTTAAATACTCAAAGCTCAAAGTACATTCAAAGGTCTCAGTTCTATTCCTGCTTTTATTGTGACATGAAAAAAAACCCACCCACAAAGATTTTACAAAGCCTTTCTTAGGTCATAAATCTTTTAAAAATTAAGAGATGTAACTTTTTGGATCTAAATAATTCCTCACTGGTATATTTGTGTTTATGTTCTTTTAATTTTGTTATTCTTGTGGAAACTCTGAACAAGCCTGTAAAGCTGACCACTGAATAGAAAGAAATCACCCATCAGAATAAATGCTAAATTGCTGCCAAGTGTTACAGCATAGCCTGTCCTTTAACCAAGTCCGTTGACATTCCCTGAATCTGAGGTAATACAATTTGTAAAGTGTAAATTGTTTTACAGATTGCCTATACATCTTTGCAGAAAGAAAACAATAGATGGCAATTTTTAGTTACACAATTTAGAAAACAAAACCAGTTTTTCTGGGTGGATGCAATTACTTCTAGTGGGATAAGGAAACATATTAAAATTGCATGGCTGGAGTGGGTTGTTAATGACAGTACTAATAAAAATAATTGGAATCTTTGTAATTTTTCCTGACCTACTCTTGCTTATACATGCTTTTTCTACCTTCCTCCTCTTGTTTTACCTCATTTATTCAAATTTGTCATGGAAAGTAAAATGATATTAATTTTGATTATATTAATTTTGATGATATTAATTTTGTTTCTCACGTTTCTTCATTTCTGCTTTATCATCTGGACTTTTAAAGAAATATATATATCTCATATATATATCTAATATATATACACTAATATTATATATATAGGACTAAGATGTGTAAGATGTTTAGGAATTTCCAATCTATTAGTGGGTTCTTATGTTGGATTTTCATGTAATCCAGTGCAACCTTAGTGAAAATAACAATGACCTTAGTGAAAGTCAGCAGAATGGGTTCTGTGGTCAGAATTCATAGTAATGAATTCTCTTAAATTAATTCACATTAACCACATTCACACTAACTATTCACATTAACCACATAGTCTAGGATCGCAATTTATAGCAGCCACCTGTCTAGAGCACTCTGTATTTTCCAACCTTCCAGGAAGTCTAAATTTTTATATCATGAGAAAGAACGCATGACTGCATTTCCCTTTAGATGGCACATCAAAGAATGCATCACACTTGTCCTTCAGACATGGTAACAGGTCATAGCCCTCTAAAGAGAGAGAGAACTAGGCTTTGAGAGCTCTTAAGCCCTAAGCTACTTAGCACTTATGCCACAGCTCCTGAATCCCTATTACTTTGTTCATATCGTGTTTCCTTAATGTCCAAAACAGTCTTCAGGGAATCTGCCTTGTTTCCATTCAGAGACTAGAGAGACACATAGGCCATGGGAGTGCTGGAAATTAAAAGGGGAAGATACTTAGGGAGTGGAGGACTGGAAGACTGGCAACAGTGGCTGAATGACCTCTAAAGGTGCTGCAAGAGGACACAGGATAGGGCCAACCTCTAAACCACATGCTGGACAGAGCTTCTAGCTTTGGGTGGAACTGTTGCCTGAAACTGACAAAAGAGTTTTTAAGGCAAGTGGTTGGTATATTTTTTGTTGAGGGAGATGTTAGGCATGCTCCTATTTGTTGTAATACATAAATAATATTACTTTAAAAAGACATCTAGGTTTTGAAAATGTTTATAATGGTCCTAAAAACATGCAGTGAAGCAAAGCAATTAATAGCTGAGAAAATTGTCAATATATAAGAATTCTTCATTAATTTTTTTTATAGTTTGAAAACAGAGTCAATCACTGGTTTAATTAGTTGATAATATTAAAAGAATTTAAATCCTGTGGCAAATCAAAACACAAATTGTCTAAATATATGTTCTCTGAAGGACTTTGGCCTCAAATCAAAATAAATTCTTCAATCTAATAAGCAAAATTCTATAAGAAAATTATGTCTGTCTCCAAATTTCTTAATTTGGCCTGCCTTTTTATAAGTTCCCTTTCCTTAATTCATAGCATCATAGAATCACAGAATATCTCTTGTTGAAAGGGACCATATGACTAACAGCTTCCTCCAGATGCTCCTTGAACTCTTACAGGATTTGCGCCATGACCCCTTCCTTGGGGAGCCTACTCCTTGTGGAACCAGTGATTGACCATCCTCTCAGTGAACAACGTTTTTCTAACATTTATTCTGAATTTTTATTGACACAAGTTAATTCTACTTCCTTGTGTCCTACCATTGATCTCCAGAGAGAGGAAATAAACACCTCCTCCACTTCCCGTGCTGCCCACCTTGAGGAAGTTGTAGACTATGATGAGGTCACCCCTCAGCCTTCCCTTCTCCAAGATGAACAAAGCACCTTTGACGTCAGCCACCTCTTGAAATCCTTGCCTTTGAGACCTTTCACCATCTTGGTTGCCCTCTTCTGGACACACTCAAATAATTTGATTTTCTTCTTATATTTAGGCATCCAAAACTGCACACAGTAATTGAGGGGGTACCACATCAGTGCAGAGCAGAGAGCAATCCCCTCCCTTTCCTGGCTGGTGATGCTGTGCCTGATGCACCCCAGGACACAGCTGGCTGTCCTGGCCACCAGGGCACTGCTGACTGATATTAAATTTGCCACCAACCCAGACCCATCGATCAGTTTCTGCAGGGCTGCTCTCCAGACTTTTATTCCCCATATCTATAACCTGGATTATCCCATCCCATGGTGCCTGTTTCATATTGTTGATGATATCCAGATCTCTCTTTAAGTCCCCTCTGCTCTCAAGGGTGTCCATAGCTTCTCCTAATTAGTATCACTGGCAAACTCATTCAAGTTAATTCTACCAAAAAAAAAAATTTTTCATACATTAGTAACAAAACTTTAATGAGAAGTGAAGAAATAGTAATGAATTCTGCTTAAATACACAGAATACCTGTTATTATTAATTATGTTGATTATTGCTAGGATAATAAGAAGAAACTCCAGGTTTGCCCGGCCAGACATGGAGCACTGGCACCTTGAAGAACATGCAACATAAACATGCAGATGAAGTGTACACTAGAATACAGACAATCAAGCCAACTGAACTGTGCTATCAGAAATGTCTTCCCAAGTCTTTAGTGAGGTAGGAGCCCAGGCAGGGGGCAAATAGGTTAATTTACTAGAAAGGAATGAAAGTTCTGTGTCAGCAGAAGAGAGAGAAAGGGAAGTAAACAGATAAAGTGAGAAAGAGAGACTCAAAGTATGCTCGAGGCTTTTCCTTCCAATAGGTCAGACATTTCTCTTGGATGGATATTACGCAGATCATAATTAATTCATGACACAATTGAAGCTGTCTTGCTGGCTTAAGTTTAGAATTTAGAGCTATTCACTGCTTGAAAAACACAGAAAAAATACTACTTAATTGCTCCTGCAATCAATCAGTCCACTTATCATTCAGCCAATGATGACAGTTTGCATTTCCTATCAAAAGAGAATAAAACACCCTCAAATAGTCAGAAAGTGATTAGCCATTACTTTTAGATGGTATCCCATACCACCATGTATTTTGGCATTCTTGTGAGAAATGCACTTTAAACCCTCTACTCACACAGAAGAATATGCATATTTTTACATTGAAAACTTATAATTGCTTCTTCCTAATTTGTGGCACAATCCATTACTTTTGCAATAATATGTCCTTTATATTCTGTGGATCTGTTTGAACTGAAGTCTTGGTATAATTTTTCTTTCTCTCTTTTTTTTTTTTTGTTGACACAAATATATATATAATTCTCTTTAATGTTCAACTATGTACTATGGTACTATATAATTCAATTCAAATATGAAATTCAAAGCTTTGTCTACCACTCTAAAGTCATGGTATCTCTCCACAAGTGGAATTGTGAGAGAATAATGCATATGGGCGAGGCACAGACTGAAATAAGTTGGAAAAGAAGCGACAGTTGTCAATATACTCACCAATACTATCAGATGAGAAGGAATCAAAATGCAGTCACAGAGAAGGATTTACTGTAAGGTAGACAAATTCCTATTTCTTTTGCATGCCATAATGAATCAGAACTGTAGGGGTCATATCAGGGACTTGGTTCTAAAAAGAAACCACTTTAATTATGGAATATTCACAAGTATCTTAACATAAGCTTCATCCATCTGCAATCAGATTTAACCTCTTCTAAATGGAGTTGTCAAAGCATATAGCTAATATATATTTTATATATATTATAATCTTTTTATGTATTTTTTTTTTAGTATGTCCATTAATTGGATAGAGGGAGAAATATTTCTCTTAAGAGCTAATTACAGATACCAAAGTATGACATCTAATTATTTTGTGGGTTTTCTCAGAAAGGTATCTTATAATGTAAGAGGCATCAGACTGGAAATTAGTTTTTTGCTGGTTGCCTTATGCCTTTCCCAGGGTGCCATCCCTCTCATGCTTGAGGCAGTGGTTATATTTCACTCCTTGTTGCTTTTCGGTGCTAGCAGTGAATAAATGAAAATGCTTTTTCCCTGGTCATTCCCCTAAATGTGCTCACAGCCTTTGCTTATCTAGCATGTATAGGCAAGTTGACACTTTTCCCAGCATAAAGAGCATAGAAATGCTGGCAGCTATAAAGCTCTGGCACAAACATCCAAGCTGATTCTCACAAATGGACACACAAGTGCTTAGGTTTCTGTTAGGGATTCTAAATCCCAGAAAGTATGCCAAACAGCTGCTCTGCTATTGTCCCAACTTTGCCTTCACTGGGCAATAAAAAGAGTATTATTTGCCTTTTGTAATCACTATTTATTTCTGCTTTTCAGTTGATACAAACATTGAAAATAGCTGGTCAGAAAAGACTTCATGATCCAGCTGCCAAATGAGCACTTGAGTACATCTGTGGCACCTTGCAGATTAAGGCACCAGACAAAATAAAGACACATATGGTGCATAGGAACAGAACCTGGACTGAACGGGACAGTTAATTGAATGAAGATTGCAAATCTGGCCTTGGGATGGCATTCAAAATGCATGAAAATATCAAATTTCAGTGAATCAAATTCAGTGAAATCTCCACAGCTGATGATGACTCAACATGTTCAAAGCGCTGGCATTGGAAAAAAAAACCAACAAACCAAACTAGCAAAACTTGTAGAAGTTATTATCCTTTCTGCCTCTTCCTGCTGGCTCTGGGAAGCACATTACAAGTTATGCTTACTTCACATGTTTACCATTTTCAGATCTCTCTCCCCTTTGTCAGGAAAGGTACTTGCTGAGCCTGAGTGAAGAGTAAAAAAGTTCTAACTAGGTTATTTACTGGACTGTTATGATAGGTACCTTTTTTTTTTGTCAGCATAAACTTGTACAAATATTCTCTGGGCCTCATAATTATCTTTTCTCTACTAAACTTTTCTCCATCTAACTCTTAAATACTCTTCTGATAATTTTTCAGGTTTTGTCATTTAGGGGTAATTAAATTAATCTCCTTTTTCAGAGCTGTGTCTCAACATGATTTTTAGTCATGCTTTTTATTTTAATATTCCTTCTTTCTCTAACTCTTGTTTTCTATATTTGTGTGATTTGTGGTGCTTTGCTTTCTTTTTGATTGAACACATATCTCATTTCAGATTGTTCTGTTTATTGTTCTCTCAGGATGTTGCCAAAATATTTTTATACAACATTTAGAAAATTCTATACAATATAGAACGAGTAAAGAATCAAATTGTAAAATGTTAATCCAAGATTTTTTAAAGCCAGATTCCATTAACTCTTAGTAATAAATATTTTATATGACCTTATCTTACCCTGAGATTAATTCAGTTGGTTAGAGCATGGTGCTAATAACACCAAAGTTCTGAGTTAGATTCCTTTAAGAGTTGGACTTCATGATCCTTGTGGGTCACTTCCAACCCAGAATATTCTGTGATTCTGTAATCTGCAGCAATAAAAAGGAAAAAAAAAAAAAAAGAGCAAACACAGAAAGTTTTCTATATTATGTGGGTGCCCCCATTACTAAACTAAGGTGGTCCTGAAATCTTCATGGTGGAATCTGAGTCTGCTGGTGGTGAAGTTTACCTGGGTAAGCCAGGTTACCCCGGGGTTCATTCACACCTTTAGACTGCAGGTGAGACTTGCCAGGTGTCCAAGGAGGATCATCAGAAGTGATGTTCTTGGAGCTGCTACACCAGGATAACCTGATCCTGGTTCTAAAAGAGCACTCACAGATAGGGGAAAAATATGTGGCACAGGGGAAGCCAATGTGTAATCCTCACTGCAGCCCATCAGTTTTACTTTTAATGATGTTGGAAATCTGCTTTTAAATTCCTGGTCAGTTTTAAATAGATCAGCTGGACAATTATCCTTCATCTCCCCTTTCTATCTTATTTTCACTGTATCCAAATGTCATACAAAACTGGAAGTTTTCTGTCCTACTGCATAACTGCTTACTCAGTTCTGCAAGAACTGCAAATATTCTACTTTCCTAGAAACAGAGGCTTTGGGGGATTTTTCATAATTAAGGACATTTGATCTATGATTTTTTTTCATGACCCTTAAATAAAGTAAGTATAATACAGGTAATAGGGGGCAGAGGTGGTTTTTTCCCAAAGGAAATTAATTATTCCAACTCTTATTTTCATCCTGAATTAAAATGGCATGGCAAAGCATCAAATTATCCCTGCACTGGAAGCTTAAAAAGCTTGTCTTTAAGCAAAATTCTAATTTTAATTTTTGTAATCATTCCTGCTAACATATTGCAATTAAATAACTGTGGGCCAACTGTCTGGGGTACCCTGGGCACAAGGATGCTGTGTGCACATACTCTGAGGTGCACAGGACTGATCACTGTTTGTCTGGGATCTCCAGCTCTCCAGCAGCTCAGTCTTAGTTACTGTCACCATTCCATCAGGGATCTGCTTGGGGGTGGTGGGGCAGGAAGGAGAATTTATGGATGCCACTATTGCTGTTACAGTGTTTTCTTTTAATTCATCAAGCTACTGTTGGATGCTTGCTTTTTTTCTCAGTTTGATACAAACCTGAATACCACAGGGATTTATTATAATTCCATATGCACTGTGAAGTCCAAATGTAGGGTGAGCTAAATCGTAGTATAATCTGCCCTAGGAGCTTTAGTCATGCATTCAGAAGGGAAACTGAATTATTTTACAGGAGATATAATTAAATCAGTGATTCCTCTCTGTAGAAAAGCTCTATGAGCCATCCTAACAAATGCTGTTACATGCTTCCTTAGGGACTAACACAGGGGCAAACAAATATTGAAACAGTTTTTGATTTTATTTTGCAAATGAAAATGACAAGAATCAGATCTACTTGCCCCAAGAAGAAATATTATATTTAAAATTGCCTCAAATTTGAATGTCATGGTAAAATTGAAATTTTAACAGATACATTTTTCATTAAAAAATTTTGAGCAGAAATTGTCCAAAAGATCCACAGGCTTGTTCTGACATTTCAAATCACTGTAATGCTTTCAGTGAACTACTCTGGTAGTAGCAAGTCAAAGGGAGTATATTAACAGATAAACTATTCCTAGGTTACATTCTGTTCTTCATTAAATTAATGAAGGGTTAATAAAGATCTTTTCCAGTTTTTACAATTAACACTGTTCCTCAAATTGGCTCAGCTTAGAGAAAGTAAAGACATTTCTCATATTGCATCTCCTTGGTGATATGAGCTGGCAGAAGAGGTAGCAGCATGACTTAAACATGTTGCTGTTAAATACCCAAATCTTTGGCTACAAATTAGTCAGACTTGATACAAACACCATGAAATCACCTGTATTTAGAATTCCATTTTATTATGTTGTGGTAAGATATTTGCATGTGGATACTGTGAGTAAGGAATCGTTCCTTACACTATGTCATGGTATTCAGATTATTTCTCTGAAATTATACCCATACTGTCTCTATTGCCATTGCCATTCTGCAACATACTTTTACAATGCAAAGTAGTGATTGCTGAAAAGTAAGGTAATTGTGCTTGAAATTCAAGAAGAGGGACTGTATTATGAGAATTGATGGAAAAGGACGACGACTGAAAATGGTAGTAAAGTGCAGTAACAATTAATGGACACAGTGAAAGTGGAATCTATTCATACCCAACAACATACAAATCTGTCCCAGCAGTGTCTCCAAGCACTCAGAGTCAGGCAACACAATTGAAAGAAGGGAATTGAGTTAGAAAGCAAAGGGGCAAAAAAGAGGGAGGTATCACTGTTGAAATAGGTGAAACCTGTGTTAGAAGAAAGTTAGCAGTAAGTTTTGAAGTAAGAAGCAGGTTTTGAATTGAGGAAAAATTAGTTAATGGAAAGGAGAGGGCTGCAAAGGACAGAATAATAGAATTTCTTACAGTTCAAGAATACTTAATGTTCCAAACTTTATTGTTTTCCTCATTTTTTAAATCCTACACCTACTTTCAATTCATTTCATGTTGCTGCTCATATTCTGAATAACAAGGCATTTTTATCCTTTAAAAAGTAGCAGACTCTGCTGTTTGTTGCACAGTACATAAGCTATAATTGTGTCAGGATTATGATGAGGGGATGACTTGATTTATGTAAAAATAATGTGGGAGTTTTTTACCCCAAGAAAGCACTTGAGAGAAACATATAAATGAGGACCCAGAGTCAGTTAGATAATGAATTAATTTCTATGAGTCTTTGGCAGTTTGAGGTACACAATACAGAAATTATTTTCATGCAGAATCCTTTATAACTCCTGTACATTGTACCATCTGCCCTAGAGTTCTATTTCTAGATCATTTTTGATCTTTAAAAAACATCTGGTAGTATCACCGTCTTTCTTCAAATAGTTTATTTTAACTCATTCTTTTTAAACAGAGAGAGCTGGTCACAAGCATATGTACACTCACATACAGCTATTGCCTTTTAGTAGTCTCCACACCATATGTTAATTGATGGCACTTAAAACACATGCACAGAGATAAGCATAGATATCTCTGCCCTTAGCCTTCCTTCACAAGTAATTAGTACCAAGGCTAACCAAGTTAAGCTGCAGGACATGATGGTTCTTTGTTTTCTAACTTATAAACGGATGGCCTTCAAGATTTTTATAAGTTTCTCAGCAAAATAAGTAAGGGAGAGGCATTTCATTTGTCCCTGCATTGCTGGGTGATTACTCTGGGATGGAAAGTCTCTGATCTTTAGCCAGATGGGAGCTGCATATGATTACTCAGTGTTTCTTGCTGAGCACACTAAGGGCATTGGACAAAATCATCAGGCACCAGCCCAGGAAAAATGAAAGGTACATTTCGTATAGTTCTTAACTGAACTGTAGAAATCAGAAGTACAGACTGTTGTAGATAATGTATCGTAAGGATTCAAAAGCCATGAGATGTTCCAGTAGAAGCTGGCTTACATAAAGTCCTGGGTATTTTACAGAAACAAACTTGTCCTTGATAAACCTCCTCCACCAAATGTCTACTATTAGCCATTTCAGAGTCAGAAGAGAGGGCTACCAGCATTTTTTACATCATCATGGTCATTCCTATGATATGTTCCATGCTCACAAACTGGTGTGCAGAATAAAGTCTTTCACTTTCTAACATGTGTGATTTCTTAATGACCATGCCAAACAGAATGGATTTTGGTACAGCTTATAAATCACTTGAGTAATCCTAGCATTCTCAGGTTTCATTATCACTTCATTTACTCCTAATATTAAAACCTGCATTCTACTACATTTTCAGGCACAGTTGTTTTTCATATGGAGTATTTTGCCTTTTTTTCTTTTAAAAAGCCAGCTATCAATTTCATATAACCCTTTTAAGTACAAGAAGAAAATTGTAAGACTTTGAAGACTTGAAAGAGCTGCTTGTTGCTGTCCTATAAAACCTGATCACGTCAGTATACTGACACAGCACTTTTTTACCACACATAATTTTGCACTTAGTATTTGTATCATTAAATCTTAACATTCATTCAAATACATAATTTAATACAAGTTTTTTCACATGTATAGCATTTGTATTTGACTCAAAGAAATTTTAGACTTCAGAAACAGAGTGAACAGAACTCTTTGGCGGTTCAGATCCAGGGAAACTTGATGCAATTGTTTGTGCAGGACTTTGTACTTGCCCCTTGTCGAATTCCAAAGGCTCCTCTCAGCCCATTTTTCCAGCCTGGAAAGTCCTTCTGGATGGCAGCATGACTCTCCAAGGTCCCAGCCTCTCCTCCTAGTTTTGTGTCATTGGCAAAGATGCTGAGGGTACATTCTGAGCATACAGAATTTGACTCATAATTGACCTGGGAGGTAAACTGCAAGTCAGTGGCCTCCAATAAGATTTCAGGACACTTAGCACTACCCTCTGAGCCTGGCCATTCAGCCAGTTTTCAATCCAGCTTGCTGTCTGTCCATCCAGACTAAACTTCACTAGCTTCTTCATGAGGATCTTAGAAGAAACAGGTTTTGAAGTGAAGTCCAATGGGTTATGATACACCTGGGTCAGGTGGGAGTGCCTGAGTACCTCCCCTGCGGGGGACCTTTCATTTCTCTCATGGAAGGACTCATATCTAAATCTGGAGGCAATTCAGGGGTCTTTGATGGTTTATGACATCATCTGAGACATGACAGTTTTCTCTTCCTGTGTCATCACAGCAAGGCCAGGAATGCCCCATCAGACCTTCCCTGGGGGATGGGAGGATGGGAGTTTTATGACCCAGTGGTTTGTGTAAAGAGGACACTTTAGCCTAACAAGAGGCACCACCCTATCCCCATAGGATTTGTCTCTTATCTCACTCCTAGCACACCATTCACCCTGTGTCTTATCAGATCACAGCTTAGCCATTACATACCCAAAAGCTCCCCTCCTCCACCTCCAAACCTGGCTTCCACAAAGCATCCTGGGACCTCCACAAGTGGGGAGTGTTTTGACTCATTAACCCATAACAGTCCATAACCCAAACCACTCTGTGTCTTCCCTTTGGCAAATAACAGGTTGGTTAAAGACCCCTATGAGGACAAGGGCCTGCAAATATGAGAATGCCTCTATCTCCTATATGTATGGTGTATATACCTACTTCATCCTTCTGGTCAGACAGCCTCTATCAGACACCCACTACTCTGATGCTTACCCATCAGTTTTTAGCTGGCTCATCACCATCCCAAAGCAGAGCTGCAAATATTCTGTCTCATATAAAGAGCTGCTCCACCCTGTCTTCCCAGCCTGTTCTTCCTAAGGAGCCTGTGTCTCTCCATTGCAACCAGTCAGGGGATCCATGACACCTTGTTTTTGTGATCCCAACAGGATCATAGCCCTGGTGCACTACACAGATCTCTGATTTATGTTCACACCTCATGTTGTGAACATAAGTGTATGTGCCCATCTGGATGTTACAAGGCAACATCCATCGTACCAAATATCACTACTTATAAAGGTCCAGCTTCACAGTAAACAGGTAAAACTAATGCTTGATTTTAACTGGTGTTGCTGAAACACCACTTTGAGACCTAATAAAGGTTTGTCTTTTTATTTGGTTTCGTTGATGATCCAATGCAGGTAGCTCAGTTTGAAAGCTGCAGTGTGAGCTGCAGGTTGAGCTCTGGATGATGAGAGCCTGAGGCAAGAGGCTGTGGCCTGTAATCCTTTGCACAACTAAGAGCACAGGGACCTGTGGCCCTGCCGGGGGACCAGGCCTGGCAGGACCCTTTGGCCCCCAGACTGTCACTTAGACTGTGATGGTATAAAAGGCCAAGAGTTCCTTTGTTCTGGGTCCCTCCTTGGAAGGACAAGCTCAAGCTTAGTTTTGTTTCTGGTTATTGCACCATAATTAAATTATTTGAAGGACCTGGATGTCCAAGACTGCAGTCTTGGAAACTGGGAAACCTGAGGTTGAACTGGTGAGGAAACCTGGTGTGATTATGTGAGAGCAGGAGGTGCAGCTGGGAAGGAGCCTTGGTCCCAGCTCAGGTCGTGTGAGAGTGACTGTGCCAGAGGGCTCCTGGATGGTCAGACAGGAGTTTCTTTAAAAGTTTTATCTTCACCCATGAATAATTTCTGTTCTAAGCTGTTGTTAACCTGTTTTTGCATTCCTTTCCCATGAAAAGGTGCTTAAGTTTAAGTAGAGTGCAGGAAAGAAGAACCCATTCTAGTGCCAAGACATCTTAAAAAGGTAAGGTATGACCAAGGACTCTGAGGTTTTAAAACTGTTTGCTACCATCTTAAAGAAAATTCTCCAATTTTGCCTGTAAAAAGAAAAGGGATTGTCTCCATCTTTTATCACTGAAAACTGTCAGATATACATCAATAGAAAAAAGCAGAATTTTCTCAGGTCTCTAATATTTTAATAGGATAAAGCAGGGGATGATATTTACACCAAATGTTTTTTAGTAATTTTTCTCCTTAACAATTTTCAGTTGAAACCATCTATTCTGCTCATAGACTAATATGAATGTTCAGGTATGAAGTGATACAAATAAGAACAAAGCTATATTTACCATTATTCTCATTCCTGTGAGGTCCTTTTAAAAGACTGAACCTTCTGGGAAGGATGTGGAGACATTTCCTTTCTTCACAACTGAACAATTTCCTTGGGAATTTTCTCCCTAAAAATATCTGCATCAGGCTGCCTCATAGCCCTTGTTGATCTGAATACCATGAGGTATGGCATGGAAATCTCCACTATTATTAGGTGAGAGGCTGCACCCCTTTCCCTGACTTTAGGTGTTGTGCTATTCTATTGCTCATTAATCAACAATTAGTCATATTGTTATAGATGACTTTATGAAGGCATGAAAGCAATTTTAGCAAAGCAGCACAGTTTGTTCCATGCATGGCAGTCTGCCTTAGCAACAAAGTCTGGAATCATATTTCCTCTCATTTTGAAGTCATATTGGGAGATTTTTCAGGTATTAGAACTGCATTTTCAAACTTCTCTGTGCTCTCATTTAAGATGTCTTTGGGATTATCTCTCCTTGTGAAATCCTGACTGCTGACAACAGGTACATTCAATTGGAAAATAAATTTCATCTGTTTCAGGAATAAATCCCATATGCATTCAAAAGAAAACTTTCTCTGAACCTATCAATCAGCAAGTCATGTTGGAAAGAATTCAGACATCACTAAATAAACATGATGACTTGCTCTGTGCTGAAAATATTGATGTTGAATATTCAATATATAATGACAGAAGAGAAAAATATTTGTTTGGTCTGATTTATACACATGTAACCAGAATCTCTTTCAGAAAGCAAAATGAGCTACATATTGTTTTATAGTGACACTTAGATATAACCCATGTATATGCTTTTGGAAACATCTTGAAAAGCAGAGGAATTGTGGGAAAGTGAGAAACAAGCCTTGTATTGCTTCCTTCCAATGCTAGGCTCAGAAGATATTGTAGCAAAGAACCATAGACAGCCAGTGCACCTTCCTTAAAAGCAGTTAGTACAATCTTTGCCCCCTGCCTCAGCTTTGTTAGGTTTCATGGTGAAGGAGGGGATGGTTCTTCATCAAGTTGAAAGAAAGAATAGGATCACCAAGAGTTCATAGAAACTTACATTTCAGAAAATCATCTAAAAAATCTTTCTTGCATAATATGTTTTTTTGCTGATATTTCTGTTTCCTTCATATTCTAGGAGAACATTTTGTTTCTCACTGGCTTGCACACTGTTCTGAAAAGAAGACAGAATGCCAAAAGACCACCAGGATATTTCTCCTTTTAAAGAAAACCAATTGTTCTGGAGTATCAAACATGTGCATAAGACAATGTGGATCACCAGTTTCTATCTCAGAAAACAAAGTGCATGTGTGCATGAGTGCAGTGATATTACATCTAATAGAAACATAGAGAAAAACCTGATAATTGGTGGATTAAACATAATGGTTTCATTTTCCTTAGGTTTATGTCTTAGAGACAATCAACAATTGAAAGACAAAAAATATCCTAAATAATAAGTAACCTAAAACTTTTTGTTTATAACAATATTTTGCCACTAAAATATGTAGATTGCAGCCATTTGACAGCTCTAATGACTCATGACCATGTCCAGTGGACTGTAGCCATGCTAACCCAGTGTACCATGTATCCAGGAAGAACAGGATGCCTGAAAAATACAGATTCTGAATTTGGGTCAAGGCATCTAAGTTCCAGTGGTGGAGAACTAGATTGACTATGACTCTATGGTATTGTCAAAGCACAATTTTAAGCCAGAGTGGCCCACATCTAATGTTTAAAAGTGATTCTGTACAGAACTTTATATGTTATAGATAAAATTAAGTCTTCCTTTGACTTTGCTTGACTTTGTTTCCTTTAACCACTGTGAGAAATGGAGTCATACTTACAAACAAATTAGCTCATGTGGGAGGGGTATGGGAGACACAAAGAAAAGCTCCCTGAATTAAATTGCTAAGAAAAAAATTGAGCATTTCCATCACTGAGGTATTTATTTTTTAGGGTTTCTTTAGGAAAGAGTTTATTAAAGTCATTGCCTTGCAGGTTTTTAACTTAGCAGTATTGAGTATCATTCAAATGATACCTCACCTGTTTAGAGAAGAATGAGGTTAAGGAAGCTATTGCTTATCCATCCTGCCTGTGAAATGTGAGAATTTGGCTGAAACTCAATGATGCTAGAACCTGACTTATTTCCAAGATTCAGACCTTTGAGCAGTCCTCTCTTCCTTTGTATGCAGAAGAAAATTTTATTTGTCTGTGTCATGTGACAGACATTGCATACAGCAGAGTGGCTGATGTATGGATGATACTCCCAATGTCCTACTAAATAGTGAAACTACACAGAAGAGATCTGTAGACTTTGGCTACGCAGCTGGCCAAGCAGTAGCAGTAAACTTCCAATTGAGGAAGCAAGAGAAATGACAGAACCAGAGATAAGCCTGGTTTTTAACCAGAGGTAAGCTGCAGAGCCTTGGGATATAATATCCTACAAGGTACCTAAGTTGTCAAAGTCATAATTGAATCTTCTATTATCCTGACATCAAGGGTATTAGGATAATATTTTTTTTAATGTTTAATTTTTTTAAACTGAGAGAATAAGTATAAAGTCATGTTAGAACATATATCTGGTACAAGAACCTTCAGTTTCTTTGCTCCTTTTTCTTATTTGTAGGGTTACATGTGCCTACAATTCTGGATAGGTGTTAGCTGTTCCAAGAATTCTTGTACAGAATATTAGTGAAATAAGGAGAATAAGTGCACAGAAAAGCCATTCACAATTCAACATTTACTGAGTGTTTTGAGGAAGGTTTTTTAAAATTTTGTTGTTGTTGTTGTTTGGTTCTTTTGATGCTTTATTTTTGTATGTAATACTATGAAAATGGTGAGGGTCTTTGCTGTTGAAACTACCTAGGTTGTTGTCTCGGTTTGGAAAGACAGGAGTCTGCTAAGGAAGGCAGGAGCCTCCTCTGAAATGGAGAATGTTAATCCTTCCCCACCCCTCCGAATTGCTATAAATTTTAAATTAAGGGCCTCTAAGGCAAAAAATATGGGAGCAGGAAATAACAGTTCTTTAATAAGGAAAAAAAAAAGGATAAAATAAACAATGCAGTACACTAGAACAACATGGACAGAGTCAGAAACCCAACGTGACACCCTGTGGCTCAGGGTGTTGGTGGCAGTCCAATTGGAAATGTGGCTGCAGTCCTCCTGAAGTATCAGGTGTGGTTCTGTTGGAGCAAGGAGGACCTGTAGAGAAGGATGTATTCTTCTTCTGAAGAGCCAGTGGAAGAAGAGACAGCTGCTGTTCCTCTGGGGAATCCCGTGGAGAAAGCCGTGCCAGTGTTTCAAAAACCTCTGGATTATATCTGGGAAGCAATGCTTGGCTCCTCCCTCTGGGCGGAGCATCTCCCACTGGGATGTTCTAGTTCTTCTCAGTCATGCAGAGACATTCAATAGTCTGTTATCAGCAGATGTCCTCTCCCAAGGGAGGTGTGAATGTGGTCACTCAAAGAGAGAGATAAAGCAAACTGCCCACTTGACAAAGGTAATCTGCCATACAGATGGTAATGGAAAACAACTTGCATTGCAATCTTTAACAGTTGCATACAAATACAACCTAGAACATTTATCAAATGTCTATGTTTTCCATACCAAAGTCTTAACTAAGTACTAAATGTATTTATATTGATTGAAATGCATAGAAATATTTAAAAGTTATATAATATTGAATGTAATATTTTATTAGAATACATCTAATATCAATAAGGTTTCTTTTGAATATACCATATGTTTGTACCTGTCAATATCAATGTTCTCAAAATCTATTTTATTGTAATAAAAGAGTATTAAAATGTAACCCTTTGTGCCATTATTTTATGTCTTATAAGAATATTAAAAAAATAAGCTTCTTTCCATATGTTATCTATAAAATCATCAGATAATGTTTGCTATAAAGTGAATTCCTCTTGAGACAACATAATACAGAAAGCCTGAGTGCCATTGGTGAAGTGGATTTAACCCCCTAAAACTTGTATAAAGGGAGACACAAGAGTTCAGGAATGATCTCATAGGAGCTACTCAGACTGAATCTGAATATTTTTAAACCCTAAAGCAAAGCTATCGTACACTTTGAGGGAAAACTTAATTTCTTTAGACTTCTTTAATTATTTTAACAAGTGCACTGAACAGATAGAAAGATACAAATTTCAAAGGGAAGAGAGAAAGTTGGCAAAAAAGAAAATCCCCTCACTTTCAAATACAAATATACCAGCTTTTGGCAATATATTTCCGCCATGTTGAAATTTTTTTAATTACATATGGATATATGGAGATCAGGGAGTTCACACAACAAAGGTGATCCTTTAGATTGCTTAAGAATCATAGAATAGAATTGTTTTGTGTCAGCTTTATTACTTAGGCTGGGGAATAGCTTCCTCTAGAGCTTCACATCTTGATCTCTGCTTGTTTTGTGCTTATTACATTTACATACATCTCTTCCAAAAATAGATTGTTTTGACCAGCACTCACCTGAATGAGGTATAGGTTCCTTGATCATGGCACACTGCATTTAGTTCAAAGCATAAACTTATTTTTGTAGAATATATTAAAAATACATACAGTGCTGCATATTTGTATTAAATTCAGAATAATGTAAACCTAATGTTCAGTGGATGCTAACATTACCGCTCTTTAAGTAGAATACTTTAAATGGACATGGTTTTATTCTTGATATCAAAATGCAGGTAAATAATATTCAAAACTATTTTGAATCCCACTGACCATTGGCACCAATCACTGCTCACTAGTGAGATAGTAGTATTTAGGTGTCAGCTGCTACACAAAACCAAAAATTAAAAAACCCACAAACCTCAAATATTTGAATATTTTTTCTTTTAAAAACTTAAAATTTCATTTTGAAAGAAAATGGATGTAGCTCATAGAGTTTTCACTCCTTGGCACATCAAATAATTTTGTTTCTATCTTTTCCCTGTTACACAAAATATGATTGACTCTATGCCCAGCTTTGAGATGCTGCCAGTAACATTGCACATTATAGCTTTCCCTGCTAGGCCAAGACAATGACAATGGTCATGTTGATATATGAAAATAAATCACAGTCAGTGTATGCTATTCGTGGCACAAGGAAAATATCTTTAAATAATAATAGTGGATTTTTTTGATCTTTGCTTTAAGATTGAGTGGAAGATCCCTTAAGGTCAGTCTTCATGTTAGTGCAAGGAATTGCAGTAAGTAAATAGAACATGTAGTCTCTCCAGATATCTCCATTGCTTAACCATTAAAGGTTAGACTTGCATTTTCCAGGCACCCTTACTGTGGCATCCTCTGGCTTTTATTCATCAGACCTTTGTTAGCATTTTCAGGAGTTTTCCTATTTATTTTGGCTGTGAGTGGATGCATTATTGAATTATTAAAATGTTGCTCTTTTTTGAAGAGCAAGTTGTTGTTCGCTTTAGGTTAACATTACCCCATGAATAAAAGTGCAAAAGTAATTATTAAGCTATTAATTTAACAAGACTTTGTTTTAAATATAATCTAATTCAATTTTGAGAATAAAGCTATAGAGTTCATACTTAATTTTACCATGGGAAAAAAAAGCCACAAACAAACCTCTTATAAATCACAGAAAGTATAAATGCCAGTAGCTTTATAAGAGCCAACATTATATTGTTGATAACATTTTTAGTTAAAAAAAGTTTACAGGTCAGCATGACTTCATAAGTCAGTTTATACAGTTTCATATATGATACAAAGCCATATCTACAGGTATGACAGACTGCAGTTCAGGCACGCTGGTTACTTGCAGTAGAAATGGAGAGAAGGATCTGTGGATGAATTTATTCAGGGCTCCATGCTGTGTCTTATACATTAATCATGAAGCATCATGCTTATGCAAATGTGCAGCAGCCTAATTAGGCATACAGAGTAGAACATTTGGAATAATGTTATGAGCTATTGGGCTTCTGAAATATGTTCCTCAGCCAAATTCTCAAAAGCAAAGTAGATCTGAGATGCCTTTTTACTTTTGAAAACAGGTGTACAATTGTCTTCTTGGTGCTTATTTCATGCCTTCAACTTTAAAATAAAGCTTGATCCCAGTTGGCATGACATTTTCCTTGTCACTGGAAAGTAGCTGTGGATATTCTGAATCACTGACAAGAAAACAAAATGTTCATTCAGAGCTCAGACATGCTGAGAATTTTGAGAATCCTATAATAATTTGAGAATTTTTGTTGTCTGTTTTGAACCTTCTGTCTTCTGAAAATATTGAGGTTGAATTTGACACTTCCATTCTTCTTGCTACAACAAGCGATTAACCAAAATATTCTGATTCACATCCTGAGAATTCAATATCTTAAATATAAATATACAGAATATTAAACATTCTACTTCAGAATACAAAATTTTATTGCACAAATTAATTCATACTCATCCAAAAATTATTTTTTAACAAAATTAATACCGTGTTTCCTACGTCCATGAATATTTGCTAGGTTTTCTTCACACCTGTTAAAAAGTTAAGCAGCAATTTATTTACTTTTTTGGTAGGTGCTGTAGAGAAAAAGAAATTAGTACTTACAAACTAAATCACTAGTGTTATAATAATCAGCACAGCACTAAACAATCCTAAAATCCTTTCACAAGATAAGCTAATATTGTTTGTTGGGATTTTAGCATTTGATCTCTACATTCTTCATTTGTTTAGAGGTTAGTATATAGATCAAATTCCATCTATACACAATAGCAGAGACACCGTGCTGCCTGACAACAATAACTATGTGTGACAGCAAGAGCAAATGTCTGAAGACTGCCATAGAAAGAGGAAATTGTGACCTTTAAACTAAGGTGCCAGTATGTTTAGAAATATCTGAAGGTGTTCCCTGCTGTGGTGTCTCATGATGCATGGAGATTCTAGAGGAAATGGGTGTCCCAGCTGCAGCAGAGCATCAAATGGAAGTTAAACTGTAAAAATTTCAGGTGGTGAGCAAAAGAATTGTCCTTTTTAAAAGATAGGAGAAAGAGAGACAGTTATGAGAGTGTGAGATTTTGAGGTTTTTAAATTGCAGAGGACACATCACCATCTGAATTTCACATCACAGTATGACAAGCAGTCCAATAGTCTTCCTCCTGTCCCACAGAGGATTATTGGAGCCTCTTATGAGGAAAAGTATTATGTATTTTGTTGTATTTTATGACCATATAAGTAGTTTTCCTGAATAATCTTGTATTTTGGGAACACAGAAAGAAAATTATAAGAAATTAATGATTTATATTTATTAATGAGCAGTATATGCACTTTACAGAAGGCCACAGCTTCATATGCCAGGTCAATAGAATCCAGACCCAAAATAGAATCCTAAACCCATTTAACACTTCAAGTGCTTCATAAGAAGTCTGAAATCTGCTGTTTTCTCATTCACATCTAGTTCAATCAGTATTTCCTCCTCTGACCATTACTGCAGTGTCCAAAAGGTGACACTACACATTTTCCCATTTTAAGTTTTCTGTGAAGAAAAATGTTCCCTGGTTTCCTCTGGAATCTGAGTGCTATCAGTGAGTGGCAGTCTGGTTCTTGGTGCAGGTCTAGATGTGATGAGAGAAGAACTTCCTGTACAGCCAGAGGGAACAATTTATGATGACATCTCTTAAATTTCAGCTCGGGGCTGCCTGGAGCCAGGGTGAAATTTCAAGAGCATGTAATGAGACAAAAATGTGAGTTCCACAAAGACAATTATCACCTGCAAATTAGCAGAGTTATTTCTCGAATTTTCATTGTTTCAAGTAAATCATAGCTTCCTCTTGACTTTGGAGAGTGAGCAATGTTGTATGTTGAAATTCTCCTTAATTACTCTTAGCAGCTCTAAAAACAGAGCTAAATTTTAATTTAAAAAACTAAAACAGTGCAGATAAAATAAGTATTAATTTCTATGCTCTTAAAAGCCCTAATACTATAGCCAATCTTGTGCCTTCAAAACACAGAATAAGGATATTCTAAATTCACAGACCTGTCAGTTACCTAATAAGGTTAAAATTTATATTAAAATCCTATAACCTAAACAATTCCATAAAAATTAAATTATTAAAACTTATTAAATGTCTTAGCTTTCTTGGGCAACATTATTTTAACAGAAAATAAATTGAAAATATGTTGCAAATGTCTATTTACTCACCCAGAAACTCTCTGAAAATTACAGTAGTTTTTTTGCACAGGCATAACCATTAACAAATTTTATAAATTTGGAGTTGTGAACAGGACAAGAATATTTTAAAAAATACCTCTTTTGAATCAATAAAATATACTTTATTTTACTGTTAAACTGAGAAAGCCTCCTTTTTATTATCTCAGAAAAATAAATTTCAAAGCATAAACATCATTCCAAACTGGAGAATGTCAGCAGTAGGACTTTTGCGAGAAGGTTTAGCGCTGCTGTTTGGACTGAGTCTATTTTATTTTTATCTTATAAGGAGTTTCACATGTTCCTTAATCTTCAGAACATTTTTTCTGAGATCTGCTTTCCTGCCAGCCCTTGCATCCATGTTGGGCTGATTTCCTTGGCCTCTCTGACTTGAAAGTGGACTTCAACACATTCCAGTAAGCTGACTTGCATTTGGTCAGACACATGGACTTTGGTTTTCTCAAGAAGCGTATGCATCCAGCAGTAAGGGAATCTAAACTATGGAGACAGGATCAAAGTTCTCAAAACAATGGCACTTTGGGAATGTGGTGTTATGAGTGTCAAAACACGTTCTCCTGAAATGTGTGGCTGACTCCTCCAATTCATTTCCACGCCCTCTAAAAGTTTTTGTGTTCTCTATCTGCCTTCTTCAAAAATTACAAGGTTTAAAGTTGGTCATAGTCCTATTATCTCTTTCAAAATGATGTTTTATCAATTGTGTTACCTTCTTTGATTTTTGAGACTCTATGATATTTTAAACAGTGAAATTCAAGTGCCTGCCTAGCAAGAAGGACTTTTCAGAAAGTTTGGACATTAAATGACATATAATTCAGGTTTACTCTGTATACCTCTTAAAGGAGGTTTGTGAATTACATGGACTATAATTTCTTAGGATTTCTGAGCTCATAAAGTTTAGTTATGCCTTATATATAATTTAATTTCATTTTTGTCTTAATTCCTGTAATCTGTATCAGCTAATTATTAGATATTTTCCTTAAATTCTCAAAGAATGTGAAGGAATTTGCCTCCTCAAATCAGTGAAATTTAAAAAAACTTGTAAAGGAAACAACACCATAAACTGTTTATGTGACTTCACAGATAAGTGAAAATCCTTGTATTCAGGGAGGCAATTTAGCTTTTTAAACCAGAAATTTTATTAACAGCAAATTGCAGGAAAATATAATTCTTCTTTTAACCTATACAAATTTGCTCAACAACCTTCTAAAAGCATCAGCAATGGTAGAGTTAAGCCATCAGACAAGGTGAGAAAGTGAGACCATTAATTTTCTCATGTCTACAAATTGCTTGCTGAGAATAAATTTCCATGAAGCCCACTTTATAAACATGTTCAAACTACTTGTGAAATAGTGAATAGAGTGGACATTTTAATTTATTTACAGTATCACGTACAATACTTGCCCATTTGTGATTAATATCTAAAATCTTGATGTGCTACATTGGATGGGGCTTTGTTTGAGCAACCAGGTCTAGTGGAAGGTGCTCCTGTCCAGAGCAGAGGGTTTGGAACTAGATGATCTTTAAGGTCCCTTTCAACACAAATCATTCTTAGACTATATACTTATGAAACATATTAGTTGAACTTTTTACAAGACTTTGCCTGAGTGACTTTTGCAGAAATAGGTTACTAATACTGCTTTTGTTCCTCTCATAGATTACTGTCCTTATGGTTTGAGTTCCTCTGTGTGTGAATATATACAGTTGCCAACTACCCTAAACTGGGAATTGCACTTGTGTACTTGTGAGGGGAGATAATGTCAAAAGCCTTGCTGCATTTGCAGGTACATAGCATCCAGTGCTCTCCCTCATCTGTTCAGCCAGTTATTCCATTGCAAAAAGCAATCAGGTTGGTCGAGCCTGATTTTCCTTTGGTGAATCCATGTTGACCCTATTTGATCATCCTGTCTTCTACATGCTTAGAGAGAGTCTCCAGGCAAGTCATTCTACCCCCTTTACAGGCTGATAGGCCTTTAGTTCCCCAGGTTATCCTTCTTGCCTTTTCTGAAGGCCGGAGTGACATTTACTTTCTTCCAGCCCTCAGGCACCTTTCCTGACTGCCGTGACCTTTCAAAGGTGATTGAGAGTGAGCTAGCAATGATATGTACAAACTGCCTCTATAACCAGTGGACACTGATTCCTTTGATAAGATTTGCATTATACCAAGCTTTATCTATATTAATAGAGAATATCATAACCCAAGATACTGAATTAACTCCATATCATAATAAATTCATTAATCATTAATGGGATTGAAGAAATTTTTTTTTTTTTTGCAGAGTCCAGGAGGAAAAGGATGAGGATGAGGGGGCTAGCCAATGTGTGACTTGGATCATTTGTGGCAAACTAGTGGCAAGGTTTACTGATTTATTTCTCAGGAGACCTTAGACAATAATCTGCTTAGGAGAGAAAGAGTGAGAGTTGTTGGTTCAGAACAGGGTCTGCCTTTCTTTCCAGAAATCATTCCCTCTTTCACAGTGTTTCTCAACACTGAACCCATCAGTGCCCTTTGCTCTTGTGAGTGTCTCTCAGCTGTAAGGAAAACTACTGCAGAGGGACAGCCAGCTGCCTAGGATTACAAATTACAGCAGAGATGCCCCACACTAGACAGATTGCTCATCACACTGTCTGACACTGCTGTTTCTGAGAGGTCATTCTGTTGCTGTCTAGTGGCAAATGATTGTAACAGTGGACACATCCCTTTATGCTTGCCTCAATGCATTGACATTTCTGATTTTGTATATATTTTACGCAGTTCCTTACATTGTTCCTGAGGACATCAGCCTCTTCTTTCTATCTGAAAATATTTGTATTCATATCTCACTCAAATAGGATTGTTGACTGTCACTTTCTTACTTTATTTTACTTTTTTACAGATAAGCTTTGAGTTAAGTTAAATTATTCTTATCTGCGGCCAGATTTTTGAATTTTGTTTAGGTTACCTTATGTCTTATCATCTTACTATCTTCTATTGATAGAGGGAGAAAACCAAAGCTATGAAATCTTGAAAAAAATATTCGTCATAAAAAGAATACACTTTTACTTCAAGATGGACATAGTTACTAAAATACTGCAAGGATCCTTCTGTGTTTAAAATATTCCATCTGACAGTCTCTGAAGTAACTTCTATTCCTACTAAATAATTTCAAAGATTAACAGTAAACAATGTCTAACTGCATTTGTAAAACACATGTAAAATATGATTTAGTGTTTACCTTTTCTTTGAATGCAAAATAACCACCCTTTGGTTTAAATTTATTTTACTAAGGCGGTGATACCAAGTATGGTGGAATTAAAATTAAACACCTTTTAATAATCGAGATATATTTGGAAGATTTAGCAACATTGTTTTATATGGGTATTTCCATAGGTGCTCTGCATTTTAAAGCACTTTTTTTAATAACTGGACCACTACAAAATCTTTCCATGATCTTTCAGAGCTGCAGCTTGCAAAGTCCCTGATATCCATTGCACTGTTACAAATCTTCTTTGCAATTATAATGTTATCTGTGTGCACAGTGCATTTGAACTGTTGTCACAACTACCTCACAGTTTTCTAGAATGCCCAATAAATCAGAAATGTTCCACAGTTTTTCAGTTGTTATTTAGACTTTGGTTTGGGTTTTTCCTCATAGTGCTAAATTAGTTGACTCTTAAAATATTGATTTAAGCCCTTAGGGTTGCACAGTGATCTAAGAGATGCTTGTTGAAAACTGAATTATAAATAAGTTTTCCCCCATGCTGGAAGAGAATAGCTTAGATGTTCAAAGAGAATTTGGTGACCTACCCATTTTAAAATTGCAAAATTTACTTATTTTAATTTAATTATTCCTAGAATTGCATAATACTTAAGGCACTCTGAGTTGGACAAAGTTAGCAACAAAAATATTTGAGCAGGCTGTTCTCTAAAGAATACAAAATTACCTTTTATACAAATTTTCATATAATTAAGAGTAGTGACCTGGGCTCAAATAAGAAAACATACCTTCTATTTTACAAAACTAAACTGCCAGTCATGATAAAAGAATTTCTTTGTTGCTCTATTTTTTCAGTTATTATAATTAATTTGAAAAACACAAATAAGAAAATCTAAGAGAATGTAGAAATGGAATATTGTTAAAATTCTAATGATATTAAGTTTTTTGTTCATTTACAATGTATTTTAATGTAGTTAGTATATTTATTAATACTTTTCTAGCAGTTTTCAAAATCAAAATATATTCTGTTCATGGTAAAAAACCTAAAATATAGTTCAAATTTTGTATAGATAACTGGATAACATCATCATGACACATAAGTCATCACAACTAGATGTAACTTCCTTGTGCAAGAAAAAGGACTGACATACTGCACTTCTTGTGTTCTGGCTGAATTTGTGTGGCATTAGAAATATAGAATTACTTAAAGTGATTACAAAGTGAAGAATTCCATCCTTTGATGACAAAATAATGTTAACGATAAGGAATATGGAAAGGAAAACCACATAGGAAATGAAATTTGTGTATGAAGAAAGTAAGATCTCCTGATTCCCAAAAGAAATTACCAGATATGCAAGGGAAGATATCATATTGATTTTTGATTTATGAATTAGAATTTCAATTAATTTTAAATTGCCCAGTTTTATAAGAGGAGCCCTCAGCTCATGTTAGCTTCATGTCAGAACCCTAACAATGAAGTAATTTTACATTTTGCAAAAAATCCCCAAACTCTGACTCTTTGGAGAGGTTTTACGTCAAGATGCAAACTCTGAGCATTAGATTGCATTGAATAATCAATGCATAAAAAGAAATATGTGATTGAGGTATGTTTTTTTTATGTTTCTTTCTAGGCCAGATTTGCTGTATATTCTTCATATCATTGACCCATAGTTCTTCAAGAGTAGAAGAATAAGGGTGGTTATTTTTGTGCAAGAAAATATGTACTGGCATGGCGATCTGGAATCTTGTAATATTTTTTTTCTTCTTTAATCTACAGTTTAAGACATGAATAAATCTACTGCAATAAGAACAATCCCTGCAGGAGAGACAGGGAAGAGGGTGGTACTGTCGCTCTTAGCTTTTTCATGACCTCCAGTTTAAGATTACCAGTATGCTAATTTCAAAACAGTTAATACACTGCATATATATATTAGTAGAGTGTATACGCAACAAAGATAAGTCTTAACTGACCGGGACATATGGGAGCTGTTTGCATAACCAGCAGCAGTCTGGGAAGCATTAAGAGGGACTGGAGAGCCCCAGAAGAAGTGGTGAAGCGCTCAACGTTGAGCAGTTATTTCATCAGTCCTCCAGGCCAAGGAGGTGGAGCATGGGAGGGGCTCTTCAGGAATTTTAGTAGTAGGACAGGGAGTCATGTGTGCAAATTGAAAGAGGAGAAATTCAGGCTTACATTAGAAAGAAATTCTTTACAGTGAGGGTGGTGAGATACTGGAAGAGTTTGCCCAGGCAGGCTGTGGATGCTCCAACCCTGGCAGCATTCAAGGCTAGTTTGGAGAAGGCCTTGAACAACATGGCCTAGAGGGAGGTGTCCCTGCCCATGGCTGGGGAGGGTAGGACTCCTTTGGGGAGTTGATCTTTAAGGTCACTTCCAACCTTTAATTTTCTATGACTCCGAAACCGGATATGAAAATATGTGCAAATGGAAAATAATGAAATTTTTTTGAAAGAAATGTATGAAGCAATGACACTGGACAGCCTTCATACAAAACACCACATTAATTTTATTTGCACTGTGTAACAATTCTTGTGTTTGATCCCATGTAGGATGTAATGCTAAAGCAAACTATTAAGCCATGGCAAAGAAAGTGCAGAGAAATCTTAGCACTTAGACCAATCAGGTATTCAGAAGATAACCTATCTTTAGGAAGACCAGGCTGTCATATCTATATTTTTTCTGGAACCCAACATTGACCAAGTAGTTCAGAGAGAAATGGGAATGTATGTTTTATTACCCAGTGTAGATATTAATTATCCAATTGCATTTGCACATATTCCACTGGTGTATTATGTGCTTATGTGCAAAACTTTCAAACATCAGACCACAATGCAAACATACAAGGATTTATTCAAGGTTTTGCAAGAAAAAACTTTAGAGAGAACATGTGGAAATATGAAGTGTATTATGTCCACATACATCACGATGAACTTTAGCAGACAGGCTTTTCTTCCTGCAAGTATAAAAAAAAAGAAAAAAGAAATTAACTTAAGTGTAGCTGGGCAATAATATCTTTATCTGTCATTGTCATGACAAGGACAGCATTCTGGATTTGTGCATTTTTCCACTGATCTTTGATCACAGAGTCATACTCCAGCTCACAGCTGTAGGTAAAGAAATAGGGTTATTTAACTAACTTGCTGGACTTCTGGTCTAGAAATTAATGAGCACTTCTCAAAGGGAAATTCTCACAGACAGATCTGATAGGCTAATTTTTTTAAGCCATTTTAATAAATCAGAAAAAGGATCCAGTAACTGTGTGTGCTTTATCTATACAAAAAAAGCTCATAAACTTTTCTCATATATATTGGATTTATTATATTTCTCCAAAGCAATTTGAAAAGCATTGAATTATACTCCCTTTCAGGTTCCAAAAGAACTTTAGTAATAAAAGGAGAAAGTTGTTGCTGAAATTCATTTTCTTATGGATTTATAGGAAAACTAAAAATTGCTTTGATGTCTTTTGCATTCCCTTGCCAATTTAAAAAAAAAAGAAGAAGAAGGAAAAAAAAAAGATAAAAGAACTTCTATTAAATTTAACAGCACTCTTCTCCTCTCCCCCCACTTCAGACCTCATTTATCTTTTATGAGCCCTGGGCATCTTGCCATAATAAAACTGTGCATAATACTAGAGTTCTATAATAATTTTCTGGTTTTTCTTTTTTTTTACCCGAGCTACTCACTGTGGCACTGACCCTGTCATTTAAGAATTTGGGGTGAATGGGCCAAAACTTTAAAGATTACAGCATGTAGTTCAATATTCAAAGCACTGAATTTGGGCAATTAAGGTACCAAATTTTCAGAGGGATTGCTAGGTCCGCTTGCTGCTAACAGCATTCCTTCACCTTAGCATTGCCTAAAAATAGTTACTGGGTTATAAATTTTGTCAGGAAGAAGAGGAAATATTGTGGGAAGAAGAGAAAATATTAACATATATTAGAAAATGTTTAAACATTAAATGTATAGAACATATAAACAAGGATGTTGCACATCCTTGAATTCAATTGATTTTTTTTTCTACTGATTTCCATTGGGTGATTTTCTGGAACAAAATTATTAACTTCTAGTGAATCAAAGAACTTTTGATTATATCTCAATGAAAGTCTTATTTTTTAAGTTTTCTGAAAATATAGAACTTTTTTACCATCTAATTTTTTCCTACTCATTTAGAGGTTTTGAAAAGTAGATGTCCTGCTACTGTCTTTGAAAAGTAGATCCAATGAAGATAAGGACAAAAATATTGTTGATTTGGATTAGG
Organism: Emberiza elegans; assembly: GCA_024865655.1. NCBI lineage: Eukaryota > Metazoa > Chordata > Aves > Passeriformes > Fringillidae > Emberiza > Emberiza elegans. The sequence continues at coordinate 25,562,139 of JALJVW010000139.1, read as the reverse complement.
TTGAAGCAATATATTAAAAGGGAGGTTTTTCAGATTTTTCTTTTAATATAGACATCTGTAATGAAAAGACCTGCATTAGAGTATCTGTCCAGAGCTCTTTTAAATAAACTGGAGACAAAACCAGCCATTTGGAGTAAATTATTCTAGTGTAAAGAAGGAAATTATTTCCGGTGAGCATTTGCCTAAGTTGCTCTTTTTTCCCCTGTGACTGTTCCTGGAGATAGGTTTCTATACCTGCACCATAATGTTTAATCTTAGATGTCAGAAAATCCTCCCATATTGCCAGCTTCATTTTAACACAAATCAGAGATTTTTGTCAGTCATTTCAACTGAATTACAGTATAACTTGTTAAAACATTTGTAAGCAACATAAAAATCTGTATTCTAGACTGAAATATAAATGTGGATTATAATTGCATGCATACTGCTCGAAAGCTATTCCTTTGCCCAAAGGCAAAGGAAGCAAGAGCAATATCTGAAGGACATTGTGGATACTGTCTGGAGAATTTTGAGCTTTAAATGTGACCAGTAACCCAATACTGAAATCCTGCATTCATCAACTGAAGCTATGCAGCAGAGTTGGAAAATATGAAAACCCCCAATATATTACAGGAGGAAAACTGATACAAATTTCTCTTGTATATGTTGTATTTATAGTTTTGAAGGTACAATAAAGACAGTGGCCAGCAGGGTAAGCCGCCATTACCTACTTCCTATTGAACAGGTGGATAGAGGGAAATTACCAAACTGGAGATTGCAAACAGAGTAGAGTTTGGTACTTAAGATTATAGAGGTGGAGAAGATATATGGGAACAAGGCTTTGGGAGGGAGTCAGATCTGTACAGACTTCTGAAAAACATTACTCTCTTAAGAAATTACCTTCTATGCTCTAATATTTGAGCCTTGGTTTTCTTAGTAAGCCCACTAAGAAAGACAATGAATGTGTTAATAGAAGTCAGGGAACTCGATTCGAATATGGACAGAAACCACACCTAAGAATTCTAAGGAATTTGAATGATCTTTTTGAAACTTCTTCAGTATTTTATTTCCAGAGTTCCTAAAGCCTCTGCTTTAAAACTGCAGAAATGAAACAAATTAATCACAGGTTGCCATTTAACATATAATCAAAGTGAAGTGAAATTTGATATCAATCTTATTTTCTCAAAGATAAGATGTTGTAAGTATACCAGGTGCCTATCACTGAGAATATGACTTCTTTATTACAAATTATAGAAGAGACATAAAATTCATGAGTTTCTGGCCTTTTCCTGGAAGGAAGTAAAATAATTCATTTTTCAACAATAAAAAATGAATGACTGAAAAAAGAAGAAATTTGAGGCCAGGTTCTCAGCCAAGTCTGTCAAAATGAAGTGTTGGTGATTTCTAGAAAGAGGAAGATTCCAATACATCAGCCTGTGAACTGAAACTACAAAAGCTCCCAGCATTTAGTTTGGTTGATGAGGGTTTTGTTTGTTTGTTTGTTTTAACAAGAATCCTGTGAAATTTATTGGTGTCCTATGAGCTTAGGGTGGCTTATATTTGCATTGTAAAGTTGTCAAGTCAATTTTACCTTTTTCATTCTGGGGAAACTCTTACTGCCAGAGGGCTGCCTTTAAGATTACAATGTCTGTTGTGTGGATAGAAAATCTTTTCTGGACAGCAAGTTTGTCAAGATGGAATTGTTAGAAAAAGCTTCAAGAGTAAAAGAAAGCTAGCATTTGTCTTCACTACTGAGGAACATGTAAGTTTGATAGGTAGTGTTCAGATTCATTGTAGGAAATAATGGATTGGGAAAATGTCAGCTTTACGATGTTTGGAGCATTTTCTATCCAAGACTACACTCTGCAGTTTTTCACTAAAATGATGTCATTCAAGGCTGAGATGTTTATTTAGTTGAGGCATAAGTCCATGACTTCAAGTGGTCCCACAGAGAGGGTGGGCCCTTCAAACCCAAACTGAAAAATGTCAAGCCTAAATTCCGAGTATAAAAATATTTGTGTGTTTTCTACTTCATATGAGGAAAGAAAATTTAAAAACCCCCAAAAACAATCAAAACATCTTTTTCCTTTTCCATATTCCCAATTCTCTATTCCCTTTTCCATTTCCCCTTCCCTCTTCCTCTTCCTTTTCCTTTATGTACTTATATCAAGGGCATCTTTTTAAAGAAATATCAAGTTCAGAGCATACCAGAGAGTACTTGGATAATTATATAAATTTCTCTTGAGTTGGTCTGGTTTTCAGGTAACCTTCTTCATTTTATTCTCGTTATGATATTGTTTTTCTCATTTTCAGAACTGACTTAATTATTCATTTTCTATGAAAATTGCTTAATGGCCATGAGGCTTCCAAATATGCATTTTCCATATAATAATTAAAACAATCAAAATATTCCAAATCCCGTGTATCATTTATAATTTGAAAGCTACCACTGCCTTTCTGTGACTAAACAGGTGATTTCTCCAGTATGTAGAATGCAATAAGACTTTGATTTTAATTCTTTGCAGTGTTGCTCATATAGTTGAGAAGTCTGGAAGTGTAGTCCGTGATTACCACATTTCAGTTTTCAACAAGGAAATTCTGATGTAAAAATCTAAAATCAATGCAAAAAGAGATCTATAAGATGACACTTTTACACTGAGGCATCACAATCTGGAGTAAACTGTGCTTCCTGCCATGATCTGTAAGTCACTGATAGCAGCTTGGATCCATGTAGGCAAGTATTAAATGTTCTCTTAAACACCTCATATCTTAGTTTGTCCTTTATATAATGGGAAGAATAACAGCCCTCAAAACACTGGGGTTGCTTCATGAAGTAGATTATCCTTTTTCTATAAACAAGAATAAAGGGGATATGAATAAGCTTTAAATTACCTGAGGCAGAAGTGGTTATTTCCATATGCATATCTTTCCTCCTAATAACTTTCTGCTTCGTATTAACCCAGCAGCTGGAATAAAACTTATTAGAACAAACGGTGGTCTCCCAGGAACCTTCATGTTCTCAAGCCAGTGGATTAATTTTACATAAATAGCTTGATATCCTTATTTAGTGAGTTTCTCTATGTTACTTTTCCATACATACCATCTCTGGTCTAGTCTTCCTTCAGGCTAAGCCCATTAATGCATGCTGTATCTGGTTGTTGCTTGGATCCATTTTCATGCTTTGTATCTTTGTGCTATATCAATGCAAAGAAAATTTGACGAGATACAGCACGTATATTCCCAAAAGGTATACAAGCAAAATGAACAAACCTAAGTTTCCAGCTTTACTGTAGTATTGTCAACATTAGCTGCTCTGCTGGAGAAAGAATATCCTGCTCTGTTAGGGCAAACCTGATTAATCCCTTGGTAATCTTTATTTGTTATTTTTCATTCCTGCTCTGTGAATAAATTTTGCATCTTATACACTTTTGTGCTGTAAACAAGAAGCTCTTCTCAGCTTCTCACTTCATTACTAATCTTATTTTTTATAACTTCTCTAAATTTGTATCAGTTTATAAAATGCCTTTAGTCCATTTAGTATTGATTACCTTTGTTAGTTAGGAATTATTGCAGTGCAAGATGGCATCTGCTATCTTCTCTGGCCCCCTTTTTTATGATGAAGGCTTAGTCAGCTCACAGTCTCTGACAGTCTAACTAAGATATTTGACCATTATTTACATAGAAAAAGTGTAAATTAGAGCTGCAAACCCCAGCTCTACTCTTCTGCTCCTGCAGCTATAATGCTTTTAGAATATTGACTTTGCTGTGACTCTAGCATATTGCTATTCTCTTCCTTGATACAAATTTTCCTGCCCCAAAAATATAAAAAAGCATGTTAGAATCAGTAAAAAAAAATGTTCAAGGCTCCCAGTGCTTATTTGGTAAATATTTTGTGATTCTTTCAAGAAAACATGATACATTTACTGCATATAGATTCATATAAGGAAGGTTATTTTAAGCAAGATGTCTTCTTTTGCATTGCAAGACCTTCTGCCTGTGTTGTTACTTTCTCTGCCATTCATATGCACGAGTATCATCACTGTATTTGTTAGCATACAAGTTAAAAATTATTGGTAATACTGTGCAAACTGCATTTTTAACAGAATTCTTAATTGTATTAAAAAAATAACAGCTAAACAGAACAGTGATCTTCCAAGCAGCCACTCCCATGTCTGCAGCTCACAAGCACAATAGATGTCACCACTATCCATCAGCAAGCTCTGTGGATCCAAAATTTCCTCAGGTCAGAGGAATAATGCACGCAAGCCATCATGCAAGCTGCAATTCTTCCAAAGTGCCAACCTTTCTCTGACTAATATGAGTACTTTTTAACTTTATGAGTACTGAGCTCAGGGCCATGGGCTTGGAAACTTTGCATGTCATAATAATTATGGAAAGAGAGACAAACTTATGCCTGTGACTGGGCTTTTCTGAACATGTGTGATCTCCAGGATCCCCCTCAAAATGTTTTTGTCTCACTGATTATTTTGCAATTTGTAGTACTTTAGTAGTTTCATGGTAATTCAGGGACACAGAGGGTTTTTTAACACAGGTAACAAGGCATGCAGGATCAAATTCTGCATGTGAGAGAGAACTTCTTTCAAGTCAGTAATTTTTTAATCCATCCACTAATTTGGCCAAAACATTTTACAGTCTCTGTAATATTTTCTATGATTTTATGGAAATTTGAAGCCAGATATGTGAGAGAGTTGTTGCTAATGCCTTTACTAAGTGAGAATTCTTGAGCAGCTGAAATTATAAAAATCAAGCTCCATTGGCTCATGGAACTAACTACCTATTTGAAAATCTGGCTCTGAACCTCGCAAGCATCTATTGCCTTACTCTTTGACAGATGTTTGGCGTTCTGCATGAAGATGTATCCTAGAGAAATAAAACAATAACAACATTTTCATTTCAGTTGTTTCAATTTTGATGCTTGTTTTCATTCTCATAAGCAAATGTTTTCCTCTTGTTCTTTCATAAACTGCTATGGGGTAAAATAAAATACATCTCTAAGAACAAAAACAAAACAATAAACTCTTAAGTGGCTATTTGGTTTTTGTTCAGACTCCTAACAGCTGCTTCATTCTATTTTACTAGTTCCAGATTTAATGAGGCCATGTAAGACTTGAAGAAAACAGCAATTAAGAAATTCCTTCTCTTTTTTTTTTTAATTTTTTTTTCCAGATTCTAACATAAAATCATGTGCTCCAGTTTTCCTTTGACTATAATGCTGGGATTTCTTATTTATAATTTCTTAACTTATTTTTTAAGAATAGTGAAAGTAATAAAAATATTTCTTTTCCTTAAATAACAAGCACCTCAAAATTTCTGTCCTGCATACTGATTAGACTCAAGTCAATAAAATAAATCAATCTTTATTCTGGTGAAATATCAGAATTTTGAAAAACAAAACTACTCACAAAGATCAAAATCTGTTTTATTCTGATCATGTCTGTTTCTGTGTAAGCAGTACTGAAACATTTGAGGAACTATAAAAGTTCCTGCTATAAAAGTTTTCATATGCTATCCTTCTTCAATAGAACTAAATGACTCAGTCATTTCTTAGTTAAGAAACTGCATTCATTTTTGGGCTTTCCTTCGCTTTTACTTTATTAATTTAGGATGCCATTCTACCCAACTTCTTTCAGTTTTATATGCCCTAATCTTCCTCGGAGATTTCATTGTTCTTAACAAACTTGATGTATTCTGGAGCCAAATTTACTGAAGGCTATCATAGAGGCATGTAAGATACTGAGCTGGAAGGGACACATTAGGATCATCAAAGTATCATCAATACGTATCATGAAATATCATCAGCTAATGCACTTGTTATAGTTGAGTTCATTTGCGTACCGGTTGATTTTCTTCAGAGTGGGTAGTGTGAGGACATGTTCTATATTTGTGCTGAAAAGAGCATTGATATCTCAGCGATGTTTTCATTCCTGCTGTGCAGGGCTTACACAAAGATCTTTTTACTCCTTGCACCACCCTACAGCAAGGAGGCTGCGAGTGAAAAAGAAGCTGGGAGGCCACACACCTGGGACAGCTGACCCCAACTGATGAAAGATATATTCTGTACAATATAGTTTAACAGCACTGAAAGCTGGGGGAAGGACTAGGAAGGGTGTTTGGAGTGTGATGGTGTTTGTTTTCCCAAGTCATTGAGGAAATAATAAGTATGGAAAGACAGACAAACTTATGCCTGTGACTCGCATGTTGACACCCTACTTTATGGGGATGGCTGAGCACCTGGCTGCCCATGGGAAATGGTGAATGAATTCCTTGTTTAACTTTGTTTGCATGCATGATTTTTGCTTTACCTATTAAACCTTCTTTATCTCAACCCAAGATTTTTCATACTTTTTCTGTCCCATTCCACTGGGGGAGTGACTCAGGGGCTCAGATGCTTGAATGCACTTGAGGTGCCTTTTTTTGTCCTGAGGTAGGTCACGGTCGTGTGTGTCACTGTTTCTGGTAAAGTGGAATGGTATGTCAGGTGTTCACTGAAATAGGAAAATAATCTGGTTTATTTATGGACTTGAGAGGCATTAAAGTCTTATTTGCTTCACTAGCAATTGAATTATTTCTGTCCTGATTAAAACAACACCAATGCTTCTGGCACCTGAAAAAGCCTTTTGACGGTATCAGCATCCTACTGGTAAATCTTTAATAACATTTATAATATCACCTGTCATCAGATAGAGTTTCAATGGTAATTTATCTTTACTCCTCCCCTTTGCTCTTTGCTAGAAATCAGCAGAAATGAGACACACAGTTACTAAGGGAGACCTGTAGTGCCCCAAAGATATATTCTTGATAGACTAAATTATCCTCAACTTGGAAATAAAATTAAACTTCAAATTGAATTTTAGACAGTAGTGATAAAATTTTAAAGAAGAAATAGATAGTTGAAAATCTCCTTTTATTTTTAATGAAGTTTCACAGACTAGTCATCTAATTGTTCCAACATTTGCATGCTGATTTGACATCTCCAATACTTGTTTTAGTGTTAAATTTTCTTTACAAAAAGAAAGTGTGTAATTCTTCACTTATATGCCTTATAGCAAAAACAAAACCAAGTGAAGAAGACATTTGTTTTCAATAATAGATAACAGTACATAATCTCAAAATCTTTTTGTGAGAGTTCACTCCACACAGTCACCAAGATGAAACTGTTCTAATTTTTGGTTTGGTTAAAGCACCATTTAAGTAATATAAATTGAGAACAAGATTTTGAGTGAGAATGTGATTAATTTTGTGAACAAAGGTACAGAAAATCACCTTCTGTCTTTGTCTTCTGTCTTTGAATCTTCAGTCAATTCTCATGCACCTTAGGGGTTGGGTTGCTGGACTTTTTGAACCACAGAATCATCAAGGCTGGGAGAGACCTTCAAGATCAACTAGTCCATTTGTCACCTTAGCACCACTGAAATCACCCCTAAACCATACCCCAAATGCTGCATCCAGGTACCTATTAAACATTTCAACCTCTGTTTAAGTGACCGCCACCTCCAGGGCAACTTATTTGAACTTATTTAAACACTCTTTTGGTAATTTTTTTTCCTAGTATCTAATCTGAACTTCCCCTGGTGCAATTTAAGGGCATTTCATCTCATCTTTTCACTTGAGACATGGCAGAAGAGAACAACGCCTGCCTGACTACAACTTCCTTTCAGTAATTTCTCCTTTCCCCTGAGAGCGACAAGGTCCTCCTTTAGCCTCCTTTTCTCCAGACTAAACAATCACAGCTGCCTCAGCCGCTCCTCATAAGATATATTTTCTAGACCATTCAACACCTTTGCCACCCTTCTTTGGACATGCTAAATTTGAAATAACATCAAGATTGAGGCTTGAAGGAAAGTGTAATTCAGGAAAAATTAATATATTCAATAAAATCTGTAAAAATACTAAATTCTAAGGCCCAGATTTTTGACACTAAAACAATTTTGACTTCTCCCTCAGCCCTGAAATGTTGCAGTATATGCTATATATTTAGATCTCTGTTGAGCTGAATTAATGGCTTTCTTAAAATACTAAAAATGTCTTGGACATCTCTTTGAATAACAAAATCTGAAAAATCAAATCTATTTTTACAAAGGGATCCCTCTGGCTTTTAAATTAAAAAATAGTGCCTTTATTCCATTTTGTTGACAGAGATTATCAAGATGTCATTGACATGACATATTCTTTAGAGTAAAAGTCTTTTCCAAAAAGTCAAGTCTACAAGGGTGGTAAATAGCTATTTCATATTCAAATCCACTTATCTGCTTTATAATTTTCTTCAAACCTCAGGAATTCCTCATATAGAAATTACCTCATCAATAAAATTTTGCATTGCAGAATGGCATCTTAATGTTTCTGACCATGGAAGTTGCCCTGTGTAGGTGTAATGTTTCAATACATTGATCTTTGATGCAGAACTCTTAGTTTCAGTAAAATATAATATGTATTTATAATGGATAAATCTTAGTTTTAGGCTCCTCTTGTTAAAAGTGTGATCTCTGAGTCATTTAAGTTTAAAGCTAATTCTGGTTATATGGGCAATTTCACATTTTAATAGGAAACATTTCTCAAGGGGAAATTAGAAAAGCATTAGCCTCTCTAAATATGACAATTTGTTTCTGATAAGCATCCAAAATGTTTGGTTTTTTTAATTGCATTTTGGCATTAACTACATTTCTAGATGTAAATGGAAATTTACAAATTTTAAAAACGATTCAGCATAAGGAGTCACTCAGGGAAGTTTTGTTCTGTTGTGCCATATTTACTTCAAGACCGGGACTGTATTCTATAGACTATAAAAGAAAGCCTATAACTAAAAGAACAATTGTTAGTTCTACTATATATCTAGTTTATGATGCTACTCTTAGGCAAACAATAAAACAAAAAGGAATTTCTTGTCAGGAATTGTCTTGCTGAAATGGTGGATATAAAACAGAGAATTGGTTTAGAATTTCTTCCTGGAAAAGTACTAACTTGGATATGTTCAATACCTCTAGTCCAGGTCAGCTTATATATATTTCAATAACTCCTTTGAAGTTTTTCACTTTCTGTATCACTCTAAACAGCAGGTGAAAAATATACAGAAGAGAAATATGTTTGCTCTCTGTCTTTTTTATTAAACACCAGAGACAAATGGATTTTCCAAGAAAAAACAAAATATGTAATGAGTTGGTATGCATTTACTAAATGCTGTTGTTATACATTTACCAAATACAGAACTTCTTTTCTGGAGGCTGACAGTTCTCTACTGGTATGATGTGATATTTTCCTTTGAGGGGTTTATTGCTCTGTGAGTACTGTATCTGTGCTAGACTGACTTATCTGAGGTGAGATGATCAGCAAAGGTGTCAGTTTGCCCACTTTACATACACAGAGAAAGTTTGTCCACTTTCCATCCCTGGGAAAGTTCCTGGGGAAGGGCCCATATCACACCTCCTCCCTTCATGGTGGAGGCAGAGTTACCCACTCAGCATCGTCCATACAAGGCTACATTTTTTTGGTCATTTTTTATTTATTTTGCTCACTGGGTCCAGTGGGCTGATGGAAAGAAATTATTGTTTCCATTTCCTATCAGTGGTAATAGAAAAGTAGCTTTTAGGAGAATCTAGGTCCTCTGATCTGAAGACCTATCCCTCTTGGTAGCAGCTTTCTCTTTAGTGCAGTCCAAAGTTCACTCTACCACATTCCCATTTCATCCTACTTCAGATGTTTGGGCTTCATGTCCTGTTTTCCCCTGTGGTAGATAAAGCAGAATGTGGCATGATACAGCTGCCTGAAGACAGGTGCCATTTGATGTTCTCTGGGACACCACAGGTGGTGGTGGGGGACTGGCAGCTGGACATAGAGCTTGTTGGAGGCCCTTGCACTTCAGCAGTGGCAGCTGGAGTCCAGGTAGGACATTCCTTGGGCCCTTTGTGGACTAATGATGATCTACTTGTCAATCAAGAATTTTCTGAAATAAAGATAGTTTTACTCAATTAGTCAAGGCTATGCTGCAGTATCCATCTTGAGATTAGCACAAGATACTTTGCTATTTTGTGATTCTTTATAATCCTAACAATTTCAATCTCAAACCATTCCAAGCATTTCCCCAAAGATGGTCTAAATGTGATTGATCAATACACACAATATTAAGAAAAAATTGTAATGAGTTTGGAATGAAAATTTTGTTTCCTCTGGTGCAAACCCAAGAATAGTCTTAAAAAATCTTTTAGAGTCAGGGCCTACAAGTAATGTTCCTTCACAGGAGACTTGGCATAGTGTGTATAGATCCCTCTGTTCTCGTTTTGCCTTTGGTGGAATGGTCTCAGCCTCCTAAGCTGGCTTTTCCTTCTTAGCAAAACATCCCTTCCAGGGGCCAGTAAGTGTTACATGAGTGTAACGTGGTAGATGCTTATTAGAGCTCAGGCACACTAGCACCATAACACTATTAGGTTCCTTTTTATCACATGTGGGATAAGATCATTCTAGCACTACTCATTCCTTTTCAAGTGGTAAGGAATTTTTTATTATTAATGATCCAAAATATAAACGACAGGTTTTTAGATTAGATCAGTGTGTAACTATGAGTACAGAACAGAGAATGCTCGCTGAAATCTTTAGGCTTGTATTCTGAAAAGGAAATATTATGGTGCTTCCATTGCTGTTTCTAGTAGGTTTGGCATTTCTATATGTGATATATCAATTTTGAAAGATACAAGATATAATTAATTGTTGTCAAGGCTCTCAAAGCTAGGAGGTTTAAGTGTTTTGATGAACATCAGGTTGTAGTGCATTTCCTTTCTATAACTTCAAAAAATAACATTTGTCATTTCAGAAGAATAATCCTAACAATTTCAATCTCAAACCATTCCAAGCATTTCCCCAAAGATGGTCTAAATGTGATTGATCAATACACACAATATTAAGAAAAAATTGTAATGAGTTTGGAATGAAAATTTTGTTTCCTCTGGTGCAAACCCAAGAATAGTCTTAAAAAATCTTTTAGAGTCAGGGCCTACAAGTAATGTTCCTTCACAGGAGACTTGGCATAGTGTGTATAGATCCCTCTGTTCTCGTTTTGCCTTTGGTGGAATGGTCTCAGCCTCCTAAGCTGGCTTTTCCTTCTTAGCAAAACATCCCTTCCAGGGGCCAGTAAGTGTTACATGAGTGTAACGTGGTAGATGCTTATTAGAGCTCAGGCACACTAGCACCATAACACTATTAGGTTCCTTTTTATCACATGTGGGATGAGATCATTCTAGCACTACTCATTCCTTATCAACTGGTAAGGAATTTTTTATTATTGATGATCCAAAATATAAATGACAGGTTTTTAGATTAGATCAGTGTGTAACTATGAGTACAGAACAGAGAATGCTCGCTGAAATCTTTAGGCTTGTATTCTGAAAAGGAAGCATTATGGTACTTCCATTGCTGTTTCCAGTAGGTTTGGCATTTCTATATGTGATATATCAATTTTGAAAGATATGAGATATAATTAATTGTTGTCAAGGCTCTCAAAGCTAGGAGGTTTAAGTGTTTTGATGAACATCAGGTTGTAGTGCATTTCCTTTCTATAACTTCAAAAAATAACATTTGTCATTTCAGAAGAAATAAAATGATGCTTATCTTAGATGAAAGTGAGAGGTGAAAGTTCCACTTGCACATAGTATGAAAATTTAAGTATGAAGAATAAAATAAATAATGTGTTGGATTATTCAGATTTTAATAAATTCTCTTTTCCATTCCAAAAGCAATACATCTTATATTTGCATCCTGTAATCAGCCTCAGGGTATTGAGTTGGCAAAGAAATTTCTCTTTTAGCCTGTAGCCATGTGCTTTCTTGTTTTCTTTCATCCAGCACTTTTATTTATCCCCTTTTGCTCCTGTCCTTTATTTTCTTCTGCATACTCACACTTTCTGATCCCCTGCCTTGTATTTCATCTTCTCAGCTCTTATCCCAGCAGATTTCTTTTCAAAATACATGCATAGCTCTGAGAAAATGGTTTGGGAAGGAGGATCCCTGGGGAGAAGGCCTCAGGAAATGAAATAGCTCAGCTTAAACATAACAATGAGTTGATCACAGGACTGGGATGAATGCAGTTAAGTATGCTGAGTTTGTATTGTTTGGTTCTTGAACAGGACTAAATAATCATACTTAAAACATGCCTAAAAGTAATTTATTTTTTTTTGTAATTAAGCCATATCAGAAAGATAATGGAACTTTAGGTTAGTAAGGTTTTTATTTCACTTGGTAATACAGATTTATTTACTGGTTGTTTGTGTTAAATTTCAACCAACTTTTCAACCCCTAAAAGATCTAATCCTAAGGAATTAAAGCAGCGTGCATTAAGTGAAAGGTTATGGATGACAGCTGGGTTGGCTGATGATATCTGAAGAAAAACAAATTTTACTTGGTGGAAAGATTATTACTGAAGGGCTTGCACCAGTGAGGTGGCAAAATCAAGCAGAGACTGTGCCTTCAGCTGTTGGCATGGCTGTGAAATCTGCATACACAAGCTCATTGCTTTTTTTCACTGCACTTTTTTACTCACTCTGTGTATGAAAGACAAATGGTATTTTGCTTCCCTAGAATCACACCAAATAATTTCCAGGTGTTGTGTTTGTCCAATTAGCCAGTTTTTGATATAAGATACAGTCTAAATGAAGCACGACTTTATGCAAATTGTGCTGATTCATCTGCACTAATTCTTAGAAATTGTTAAGATTTAACAAAACATTATTTACCAATCATCTGTACTATATTATTTCAAAGCATAATTTATTTTCCAGAATCTAATGTATAAAACCAAATTTTTTTACATTATGTTCTGTTTTGTGCTAGTGTAGAGATCTGAGTTTTAAACCTATAGAGCCACCAATAACCAGATTCTGTAGTACAACTTCAGAGACTTGGACAATGCAGGTTTTTTAGCCTTTAGCCAACACTTTATGGCACAGGCTATAAATTAGGAAGGAATTTAACTTTTAGTGGCTTCATATTACAGTCTATCAGGACAGTGTTGAAACAAGAGCTATTTCTATTAGCATAGTAATGAAATATTTTTTCTAAAAATAGTGAATGAAATCAACAAACTAATTAGATTTTATGCATAATACTTGATGGTCAACATTAGTCAAAAGAGATAGCAAAATCTTCTATTTAATGTAGCCAATATTCTTGTTTATATTGGACAAGGAAAAAGAACAAGAAGATAGCATAAACTGTGAGAGTGGTGCTTTCTAGAATGAAATCATGTGCATCTCACCTTTCCACTTCTACTATACAGAATAGAAAAGGAAAAGAGTCATTTTCAGCATAGCATGATACTCATTACTTAATTCAGCAGTTATGTGTACAGTTACAGAGATAGAACAGTCACGTACAGCAGCTATGACAGACACACCTGTAGGGAAGAAGTGCAATATTTTGTATCTAATCTTACAAACATACATGCTAGCTTGTTCATGGCCCTTCTTCAAAAGGTAATGAAAAACCCCGAAATCTAGAGACTTTTGTTTCCAGTGCTCCAATAGTGTATTTTTTGTCCTCTGGCATATTTGCTGGACTTCAGTTGCCCCGAGATGCTGGGGCTGGTGAGGCCAATGTCACTGGTTTAACAGAATTTCATTTCTAGCCCCTTTCGTTGAGACTGTCTGACTTGGTCCAAGAGTAAGAACATGTAGCTAGAGAAAATTAATGTTCTTTCATCTTTATATAAACCAGTATAAAAGCAGTATTAAACCTTTTCTTAAGACCTACTACACAATTCTTCTGTATTCATGGAAGCCAGGTTGATTAATTCTGTCCTGTAATATCTCAAATGCATCTCTGGAATTACTGAAGAGCATATCTTATTCCTTTCTATAAAATATGTATAAGTATTTCTAGCACAATTTCTTCTTTTCTACTTTTATATTCCTTTTCTTACCTGTATCCTTCTTCCCCTCTATGTATCTACTACTTTTAACAGGTCCTTCTCTGTTCCTCATGTGTTATCATAACTCAATTACAGATGTAGATTTTCCTTCCTGCTTGTAAAATCATTGCATAATTTATCATTCAATTAAAGGACTTTCAGATAAATTCTGTATTTTCAGATAAATCCTATTTTTAGCATAATAAAATTAATGAAAATAATGTATAAGAGCTCACTTTATTCTATGAAGAATGAAAAAAATAATTGTTTTATTTATTTAATGTAACAAGGAGAGGTTGAAAGGGAAATATTCTTTTAACAACAACATCTCTTATTACACAACAGTAGTAAGAAAAGGTAATTGAAATTAACTCACTCATATAGAGACTAAATTACTATTTTCATCATATGTCTTTTGCACAGTATTTAAAGTATAAGTGGAAATAGCTTTTGACAAATTGCAAGTAACTCAGCAAATATATTAATAGTAACTTATGTGAATCACATATAACATAATTTATGCAAAGATTGCTGAAATTTTATCAGATCATCACTCTCTGAAAGTACAGAATCAGATATTGACCTCCCCATGTTAAAAAATTTAAATACAGCTTATCTGGCATTTCTTTCTCATTATAAAATAAGCAGCTGCATTAACTGCATACCAAAGATTCATAATATATTGCTCTTCTACTTTATTCAGCTCTTGAGTAGAAATGATTCCAAAACACAGCCTTAGATGTAAACAGTCTCACACTGTTCCTAATTCTGTTGTGCAAACAGACTTCTTCCTACATAAACAGATGAAAACCAACACCAAATACTCTGATCTTGTGGGGGATTGAACGCTGCGAATTTCAATCTAAGTGCCATACATTCAGTGTGCTCCTTGATGTAGGTAGATTGACTGAATTATGTAAGTATTTTTCTGTTTGTGTGTGCACTTCATATGAAGTCTAAGACTTCCATAGCAGAGTCAATATCTGCACAAAGTGTCACAGCTACAGAAAAAGTGCTTTATGTATGTAATGTTCTATTTAATCTAATATCTAAAAGATGACAGAAAATTTTGAAAGCTTCCTAATACAAAATTAAAAACAATCCAAATATTTATCTGGAAAAAAGTATTCATGACTTTTGAACTTTTTCTTGCAAAACGGGTTCTGTCCCATAACATTTCCCTTTGAACACTATGGCACTATGTTACAATGATAATATATTAAGTTTGGCATTTCATAGTATTTAGACTGTTGGAAATAGGAAATTATCTTTCCTATTCATTTCATCCATGATTTTTTGTGATTCCACAGACCTCTACCATATGCACTCTTTTATTTATTTCATTATTTATTTATCATTTTATATTTCCAAAACGGAAGAGAACTAAAGTTTCAGTTCCTTCTTGCCAATCCACAGTTCTGATAATCTTCATTGGCCCCACAGAGACTGTAACTGGTGATTTTTCCCACATCTCATGTGTCCAATACCACCTTTATAACTTGTGGGAAAACCAGCACATTGCTCTGCAGCTTCTATGGCCTTGGTAACAGAATTCCCTGTCACTGTGTCTTGCTTACTGGATAGGTTTGTATTTGCTGTCATGTATTTTTGGAACCAAAATGTGAAAGATCATGTTTTGGGTCACAGAAAGGAAAGAATAGTAGAGGAAGTTCTCTCAGCATTGGAATTGCTTCCACCTTTTTTTTTTTTTTTTTTTTTTTTTTTTACCTGCAGGTAACATTGTTCTATAGCTTGTTACTACAGCTTGTACAACATACTGATTTTTCCCTGGTTACTCTATCTGGTCTTCAGAGACCAAAAATATTTAAATGAGTAAAAAAATTTGTTTTCTCTACTGTGCTGATTTGTTGGTTTTCTGTTTGGCTTTTTTTTTTTTTTTGGTAGATTTTTAAATGCAGTTATTTTAATGCAAATGTTTAGAAAAATTGAGTGCAATGATATTTGTCATCTATTCTCCCAGAGGTATGAGAAATACCCCTTTAATTCAGGTCAGTGCAGATTTATGTTGGATTGATGAAAAGAAATTTCTAATTATAGTGTGCAGATTCCACCAGGGATCTGTATTTTGAGGACACAAAATGTAATTTTCAAAGAGGGATGACTGCAATCTCAAAAAACTTTTCATCGACTTTGCAATCTTCCATCATTTCTACTTCCCCCACCCCAGAGCAGCAGCTGAACTAACAAAATAAACCCTAAATTCTGGGGTGAAAATTTGTTGATTTCACTTTGAAATGTAGTAGCATTACAAAACTAAGCCAAACTAACACCCACAAGGTATAGCAAGACTATGACTCTTAAACACAAAAAATGTGTTACAGCTCCCAGTAAAGCTTCAAACATGAATTTTCAATTCTTTTTGGTCCAAAGGGAGCCCTTCTACAACATCTGTACTGACTAGAGTAGTGCAATGCTTTGTAGGAATAAAATTACATACTATATGAATCAGGATTATCTCACTGTAGATCAAAATAATGATCAATATGGCAGATAGCATGGAAATATCTCTCACATGCAACATGTGCTGCCAGTATCTTTAAAACTATTTCTATCAACTTCGTCACTTACAAAAAAGAACTAACATTCAGTTTGGATGGATAAGCAGAGATTTTTCTGAATGGAATTCAGTGCTCTTTCTGTAATATGAAAGCCTGAAGCAGATGAAGTTAAATAATCAGTTGATTGAAGCTGAAATTAGAACTATAGACAAAAACATGTCATGGACACCTATTTCATTTATATCTTGTGGGGCAACAGATTTTTATCAGTATTTTCTATCAAATCACAGTCTTTCTTACAAGATCTGGATTGAATAGTGGGCATTGGAAAAATCAATGATTTTGTAATACATTTATAAAATGTATTACTTTATTGAATTCAAATGGCTTGAATTGGTGTTATGACCTTCCCTTATTTGCTTTATTAACCTTTTTTAAGCCATAATATTTTATCTGTCTTAAACATTCAGCATCATATGTTGATTTTTTTTTCACAGTTGAAGTGCAAGCTTTCATCTGATTGATAAATTAATGAAGCAGTATTTTCATAAAAGATTGGACTTTGTTGTTGAAAATTGTTCTTGGAAAATTGTTTCATAAAATCATTCAAAAAGTTAAACTCTTGCATTTGAACTGCCGTGGCATCAATTAAAGGGACCATTTCAGTCCTTCACTGCTTTAACAAATGTTTATTGTCCTCTTTGAAGGATAATTCTGTGAAAATGAAACAAGTTTCCTTGAATAAAAAATTCAACTTTTTGGAAACAAGATCCTGGTGCTTTTTGACTTCCTACTTATAGCCTTTGTATCTTGGAATAAAAATGTTTTGGATTTTATGATTTAGAGGCCTTTAGAAAATGTATTACCTCTAAAATTTCTACATCATAATGTGTATATTAAACTATTATATGTTTTCCTGTATTAAGTTTGCCTTAGCCCCATCTTGGCCCTAGCTTTTAATTTTTGGCTGTCACACCTCTGTCTTACAGTAGACTTTTCATGAACTTCATACCAAGTTCTGCATCACTATCCACCTACCACAGAAATCAACTATGATTGCTATTTTTGGTGAAGTTTTTTGTGCAGTTGACCACAACTTCTAGAAAGTGGTTTAAATTTTTTCAAGATCATGTTTGCAATTATGAAAGCTTGTGTTTCTATTCTATCTTTAGAACCTATAGAACCTATATTCTGAGTCTGTGATTTTTGCAATCACTTTGAAATATAGGGATCATGTTCTGCCATCAGACCAAGTTATTAAACTAAAAGACTGTCATTCTTTTGCTTAACAATCTTTTCTTCAGCCCATTTAGGTTAGTGGTCTCACAGAGTAGTCCTTGTCTGGGAAGGGAGAACTTCTTATGTTATTGTTTGCATTAGGACTCTTCTGTTTGCTCTTCTATGAATATTGAAAATATCTTTCCCTCCAACATTTTCTGTGTCACTTTGAAGACAAGAACAGCTCATGATGAGAGTAGCAAGATCTATATCATTAAAACTTTTTTCCAGACCCTTTTTACGAAAACAAGACAGGACCCTCTAATGGATTTCCAGACAGCCTGACACAGCTGTGAGCACAAAATTGCCATAGAAGAAAGGCAGTCTGGAAGACAATTTTCAGGTAAGAAAATTAGTGCTCCTCTTGCATGGCTTAAAATACTTGCTGCCTTGAAATTCTCAGTTTTTCATTCTCCTCCCACAGATAGTTATGCATCTGTGAGCACTTTTGGCAAAGTATGTGAGCTTTTTGCTCTGGTTCAAGGACCTTAAATTTAAGGTAGTGACAGCTCATGGTCAGTAAGGGTTCCCTGGAAGAAGATTGAAAGTAAAAAGAAAGCACAAGGTTTCCAAGGCTGTACAGGCTGAAGCAGTCAGAAGGTAGTAAAGTGGTGTCAGAAGAGCTCTTTTCTAGTTATCATGCATTGAGCTTCAATGGATGACATCATGAGGTGTGTTACCTGAGCAGAAAACAAAAGTTAATCTTGAATCATCCCCTTACATTGTTGGGTGCTGTGTTGTTCTTAATGATTTGTTTCTTCATGGCTAAAGTATTACAAAAAAAATGTCTGGCACCAGATAGGTTTTATGATCAAAGACTTACCTCAGCCTTGGCCTCCTGGCTGTTCACCCTCTTCCAGGATGTTTCAGCAAATTTCAGTGAAATGCTCCTGATTTTCAGCCTGTTCCCTTTCTCCCTAATTATGATCCAAAAATCTATATACGATTTAAAGAACAAGTGTCAATCTTCTGCCTTGCAGCTGGAGATCTATATTCTGTATATTAATGGCAAACAGAAAAGCTGCTGGATAGGGGACTTAGTTTAAAATATTTCTGTGAAGGCAAATAAGCTAAATCTGCAGTGTATAATTTAGTCCTTGTACTTACACTCTCCAGAATCTAAAATGCTGTTCTCATTAATGTATCACCCATGGATTTTCTTATGTATTCTCTAGACTGGTACCTGCTAGGGGAAAATACACTGTGTCAGCCCTGATAGGCTGAGTGAGGTGAAACGGATGCAGGTCCATGTTTCAAGTCCCATCAGCAGTGAAATTCAGCATGTATTCCCAGTAGGTACATGCACACAGAGAGCACACACGCTCACACACGCACACACACACAGACACACACACACACACACACATATCCATGGCCATCCATACAGGTTGATAGAGACAGACAAGGCACACAAAGCACTCACATGCTCAGAGCCAGAACTGATGGCCTCAACCTGCCTCCCCATCTGTCTCAACAAGTTTATAAATACATGTACAACATGGATCATTCCAGCAGACAGGCTCAGACACTTGATCTGCTCAACAGTGGTCCAGGACCCCAGACTCTCCATTTGTTGTCAAATGGAGGCATACAAGACTCAAGGCCATAACCTGATTTTAGTTGCTGTTACAGACTCTTCAGACTCATGAACACACTTGCATACACAATGCCCAAACTGGCTGGGACTCCTCTGATCTTCAGTAGTTGATTCCCCCACACTTTCACCCATAGAGACACATACTCTCATCCTCCTTGGCTCCCGACCTGGTTTGACAGGAAGTAGGTTTTCTGGGATGCTGTGGTCACACCAATGGGTGCTCAGATTTTAATATTGGCACCTGGCTGGCCACTGGGGCATTGGATACGCCTCTGAGAACACAGGGGTTAAAAGCAGAGCTCTCCCCTGGGAAGCCCTCTTGGGACTCTGGCAAGGGAAGCAGGTCAGACCTCCCCTGCCCAGTGTCTGCTGCTGTGAGGTAGGCCGGGCCTGGGACAGAGATGGGATGTAGGCCTGGCCCAAGGGTGGAAGAGAGAGACAGGAGGAGCCATCAGGAGTTCCCCCCACCTCTTCAGGAGATGGGGGAGAGAGAGAGAGAGAGAGAGCCGGTGCCTGGGACTGGACTGTTACCTTGAAATTTGATATCATGTGCTGCCAGCACTGCTCGGCATGTGAAGAAAGGGGGAGTTTTGCAGCAGGAAGTGTCCGGCCGCTTGTGGGAGCTTTTGACCCTTTTTTTTTTTGGACAATGGAAACTTTACAGAACATTAACCTTTCCTAGAAGAGAGATAGAGTGGAAGATGAAGAAGGAAATGGTCAAGTGTGATGAAGGTTTGGGCAAATGAGAGATGTTGGAAGAATAGAGAAGAATCTTAGTGGGAAGAGATGATGGAGTGGCTTTTGCTGGACTCTTTTTTGTATAGCCATGGACAGAACCATGTTTCCTTGTGATACAGAGACTGAAATCTAGGGGGAGGCAATGCCTCAGAACCAGGAAGGTTTAGTGTTGGTACCCCTCAGCCCCAGGAGGTGACAAAATTTGGGGGGGAGAGGTGTCCCAAAGTTGGGACTGCGCTCTTTTTGGAATGGGACAAAGCATCCTTAAAAGAAGACCCTAGAAGCAGCTCTGGTCCATGTTCGGTGGTGAGAGCACTGGACATGAAAGTAAGAGGTCACTATGGCACAAGAAGGACTCCTCTCCTCTTGACAAATTGAGAATTGATTATCTACAGGGTGGTGATGGACTGAGAGTCAGTGATTTGGGAGATGTATTCTATTGGGAATTTGGTGGGGGGAGGAGGAAATGTATTTGTGAGGTTTTAATTTTCCCTGTGTGTGCGTTTCTTTTTACTTATACTTGTAGTGTAGTCAATAAAGTTTTCTTTTCTTTATTTCTAAGTGGAGGCCTGTTTTGCTTATTCCTGGTCATATCTCACAGCAGACACCAGTGAGAGTGTATTTTCATGGGGGCACTGGCATTGTGCCAGCGTCAAACTATGACAGCTCCTCAGCCAATTTATCCACCACTTCCCAGAAAGGCTGTCTTGATCTTCACTGGTAAGATTCTCATTGATCCAGTTGCTGGCAGTGATGCCTCTGAGCCTTGGTCCCAGTCCTGTGGCTGGCCCTGAGCTTCACTGGGGTCTCCCCAGTCACCACCACCCAGGCACGTGAATCCCTGAGCCATGGTCTGAGTGCACTTGCTGGCACCCAGACCTCTGTACAGAAAGACAATAGAGTAGGATTTCCAGAAAAGAACTCTGGGTGACTAAGAAACATTTTAAAATTGAATTTAGGCATCATGATCCTTAAGGTTTTTAATGCAGAATAACATCAGAAATGTAAGTTTATTCAGTGCCAAGTGTGAGTCCTTAAAGTTTTATTTGGGACACTGATTCTCCTAAGTAACTGCACCTGCAATATATGTACTTCACCTAATTTCTTTAATTTTTTTTCTTCAGCTCTGGTATATATTTCCATTTTATAAACTTTCAGGTACTTTATGTTCTTTTTTTGAGTTTACATTTTTTTTGTAAATCCAGCTGATGAAGATATGCTTATAGATCTGTCTCTAGCTGTATAAATCACTTCTGATGACATAATTCTGTCTAGATCACCAAAATACCTCAAAAAATTTTATCAGAGGTTTTCTGAACAGTCTTAACAAATCAATGTATGATAGAATACTAGATGATTTTTGCATAGTAAAACTTAGGTTTGTATTCCATTTAGCCACTTGAATACTTTGGCTCCTTATTTGACCCTATTAACACCACAATGATTACAAATTGGGATGCTATTCTAGAAGTGCCTTTTATTGATGAAAAATGTTGAGGTAGCAACATAGAACATAAACATGTTTTGGTTTATTTTTCTCTAAAAATAATGTGAGTATCCCATCCGGGAGCTGCAAACAAGCATTGATGTGATACTGTACCACTATATTTGCAGAGCAAGTTATTCTGTCTGGAAGCCAATTGCTCTGAGTACTTATTTTCAGATTTTTACAAAGGAACAAGAAGGAAAAAAAGGTAAGACTTTGCTATAGAAACATGAAGGAAAAATAGCTCTTTTTTAGTAGAAACATTCTGGATAACACCAAAAATGTGAATGTTTGAGTGTCATGCTAGAGGTTCTAATTTTTGACCAGTAAGACATTGAATTTCTGGCTGTGAGGTTTCAGTGAAAGAACTCTAAGGACTTGATTTGAAGGCTGACTTTTCTCTTCAACTTTAATCTGTGTATACTGAAAGAGATTCTTTCAGATTTGTAGCAGCCATCCTGGGACTGATGTCACCACCTATTATTATGGAGGAGAACATTTATCTGAAGGTTCCCAGAG
The DNA here is from genome assembly GCA_024865655.1 of Emberiza elegans. Classification (NCBI taxonomy): domain Eukaryota; kingdom Metazoa; phylum Chordata; class Aves; order Passeriformes; family Fringillidae; genus Emberiza; species Emberiza elegans. The sequence continues at coordinate 25,540,115 of JALJVW010000139.1, read as the reverse complement.
CTTCAACCAGCTTTCTGTGATACGATGGTTCTATTGACATGTAATGTCCCTTGGGTCTGACATAATCTGATAACTTTCACGTCATGTGCTTTTGGGGGGAACAAAGAATTTAGTTATCTCTGCTTCTTCATTAAAATTGTTACTATCTACATTCACAGTGCTAGATTTAGCCAACCTTTTTGTGATTAAAAATAGCTGTATAAAAAGTAGCTACAATAAAGGATCAGCAAAATATTATACACTGGTTAAAGACATACTGTTAGAAAATGTTGAATGCAGGTAAGTTAAAAAACAGTTTAAACATATAAACATGTAAACATGCTTCTCTGAATATGGCATCCAGTTGTGTGGTTCTGGCCTTTTTTCTGTTGATGGTTCAGTGCATGTCACTTCACGAGCAGACATAGATCAGAGCTTACATTCCACCTGATCCATGATTCTTTCTACCTTGGTGCCAAGCACTGGATTTTCTGAGATGAGATGTCAGAGCAGGGTGCCCACAGTTTCTTTCTATTTCCAGACATTGAATACTTGGTGTTTACTCTCAAACAGAAGAATCTGTTACTTGGTCATCCCAATATCTGGCTTTTCCACAGCTTTGAGAAGCCTTGAGGTCTCTGGACAGCAGACTGGTCTGTCCTGAAAGGATGAAGTTGGGTCTTGGCTAGTAATGAGACATTCACGAAGGAAGGCAGCCTAAAGCACAGTCACTACTGGAACACATGTGACTGTAAGCCAAGTTTGGCAAAACCAAAAATAAAATTAAAGAACATAAATATGCCACTGTGAAAAATTATAATTGGAATAGCTAAGGGCATTATAGGTAAGTTCAAAATTATGAGTCTCTGTAACACTGTTCCTTATAAGCTATATCTCAAGTTCTTCAATTCAGAAGTGAAGCAGAAAATATTTGTGTCATTCTTTGTGGACAAGAAAAAACATCAAGACAAATTCTGGAGAGTACCTAAAACTGCTAACACCTAAAGACCAAAGGGAAATAAATATACAGTTCTATATTTTTTGCTTTATTTGACCTGCTGCTAAACGCAGTAAATTTGCAGAAATGCATACAGTAAGATGAGATGCCTAACCGGCTTTTGAAAAATTTTGTGTCCATTCTGCTACCATATTCTGGAGCAAAGACTTGAAACAAAAAGATGATTGTTATTTGTGTTTTTATTATTATTGTAGGACTATCTTGTCAGACAGTTATTTCAATAGTAGCCAGCAGGAGAAAAAAATGTATTTTGATACAGCATAATGTTCCAGATCCAGTGTGGTTAAAGCTGATCAAGTTGAAGACAAATAATCTTGTATCAGTTAAAAATTAAATCATTTCTTGATTTTATATTTAAATTTTCTGTACAGACTCAGGTACGGTATAGTTTCCTGCGTTCATAGTAATATATCATGGCAGATTTCCTGTGTATAGGATGATCTAATCTAATTGTTTACTTCTGTTCTTGAACCAACAGTTAAGGCACTTCAGGAACAATTTTAATGTCCATAGCATGCTGTGCATTGCACTGACAGCAAAGCAATGAGTCAGTGTTGAACAATGCAATACTCGGGTCCTTAATGCTGCAAAATGCCTATAAATAAATACATAATGTATAAATAAAGTATATAAGAATAACTGAGTTACAGTGTGCCAAGCAAAAGGCTTAAACTACAGCTGGTACTCTCTGAACCAAATCATGGCAATCTTGTATTCCTATATTATATCCACATGGAGTTTAGTACATATGCTAATATATATATATATATATACATAGAGAGTTTGAATATACCAAAAATTCTCTCTCATCATCTTCCATTATAGGTAATGGAATTTCAGTGCATGTTTAAACTGACACACAAATATTGTTTTCCTTATTAATTGATAAAGAAATTTCAAAAACTAAACTTAAAAAACCTTTCTGTAGAGCTAGGCATAATTTTATTATATTGATTTTCTGCAGATAAATATGCAGGTTACAAAGTTTTAGTGTTTTTTTTATTCTAACATACCAGTATAAAATGTGCAGTGTAATAATAATTTTGGTTGTGCTTTGAGAGTTCAGCATGACCTTATGGGTCACTGAATTCATTTCACTAACTCATCACAAACTACAATGACAGCAAAGTCACCTACTGCGCCACCTTCATCTAAAGTAAATAGCATGGAGAATTTAAACAAGTGTTTCTGCTCCCTTCAGTGCTTCAGAAAATCAAGTTGTGGTTGGACCTTTTGTGAGTTTTGAGAGTATCTTTACAATTCAACATTCATATTAATTTAGACCATTATTGTAAATTATGTCTTCATTTGTAGCTAAGAGGACAGTATATTTACATGGTTACCTAAAATTAGATGGCTCATAAGAAAACATTTCTTCATGTCTCACCAATTTAGGGATTTCAGCAAAATGTTCATTGACAAATAAGTGTGAATACAGACAAAGTAAATAACGGAAAAATAAAGGTGTCTCTTTTTCTTCAGCAAGACTGGTTTTTTTTCCCACATGCTTTAAAAAAATTTTCTTCAGATTGTATTTTCTTTTGAATTTCATGAAAGCTTACATTTACAGGAAATAAAAATAAGAGTAATGCGACTGGCTATAATGAATCACAGCATGTCAATACATGCAGCTACATCTTTGCAAATCATTCTAGCCACTACTCTCTAATCCTTTACATCTAAAGGCAGAGGTTCAGTTTGAAGGGGTAGATCATATAGCTCCTCTCAGTAAACACAAATGCTCATTTCAAACCAAAAGCTGGCCCAGTGTGTCTTTGTCTTTAATTTTGCTTTGTGAATACTGAATGAAGACAGTAAAATTTTTCAGAATGTACTGCTGATTTAGGACACTTCGTCTTTTGGATGCCCTAGATATGATTTTCCAAAGGATTGTAGCTTTAGGCTTTTACGGATCTACCTTAAATTTCTTATTTTCAGAATTTCAAAGAATTTACCCCAAAACTAAGACTTTCAATTCTTTCTTTTCCAATGTGTTCATTTGCACTTTACAGACACAGACTGCTGGAAGGGATGCTGTCTTATCAGACAGGCACAACGTTTTTCTTCTTATTCATCAATGCTGCATTTTCTTTAGGTAAGAAAAGATAACAGCAATGAGCACTAATTTTTGTGTGCCTCTGGGGCTGCATTGGACTGCTGAAAACAAGAGATAAGATCACTGGTTTCACTAAGCAACTCCATTTACTTTAGATATATGTGTAAGATACTCAGGAGAGAGGAAACTATTTACATTCTGGCATCTTAATGTATTTCCATCTTTTTATCACCTTCTTTCTCCTTGCTTCCGTAATGATTTCTTTTCCTCCTGTTAAAACCTGCAGGATATAGAACAACTTCAGTGGCATAACATAACTAATTCATGTTTATACAGTAATGCAGGGGCTATAGCATTGCCTTTGAAAGGAGCGGGCTTTTTGTCTGTACATTGAAACACCATATCAGAGGGGAATTTACCTCATATACTTTGCCTAGCAACAGTCTCTAATTAATGCCCCCTTCACCTCTCGCCCCCCAACCAAAAACTCTCTCAAATATACATCTTCTCCATGCATGAATGCTTTCACAGGGCTTTTGGTCTCACTCAACTCTATTGAGAAGTTAGCTATCACAAAATCATTTAATAGCCCTTTCATGTGCCATTCTTTCCACCTGCTAATTTATGGTTCCTTCTTATGCATGTCTGCATTCTTGTAACTATCCTTTGGAGACAGCTTCTTGCCTTGAATGGAGAGATTTTGTTTTGCTCTTTTCTCTCCCTCTCTCTCTCTCTGTATGTGTGTGGGAAGTAAGCTACTCACTTGAGAGGATTCATGCGCTTTTATCAAGGACATCTGACATAAACTGAAAATATAACTTACCAGTTGTATTTTTTCTTGACACACTTACCAACCATCTTAGTCAGCAGTTAGTTAGTAGTTCATAAGTACTTGGCGTTCAGAATGTGCCCTTCTCTGTGCTAGAATAAGTTTAGAAAAATACCTAATTTATAATTCTATTGTAACACAACATTCCCCTGGCTTTGTGCCCAGTTACATGAGACTGTTTAACCCTTTTATTCCATTTGCATTATTTCTAAAATTTGGCAGACTTGGTTGCTTTTCATTTCTATACATATATTACGCTATATGTATCTCAGTTTATGTTTTCTCTCATCTCTAAGCCTTTCTCCTTTTTCCAAATCCTGTAGCCACAAAAAGCATGCTGGTTGTCTACATTAATTTATGTTTTGAGAGAAATGATTCTTTGACTTTCTTCTGTCAGTGTTGGGCTACTGGAAGACTGGTTCTTAATTTATTTGTCCACAGTAAAAGAAGGTGCTTGCTGGGGAAAGTTTTAAATAATTATTTGAGGCAGAGTCTACACTGAATTCATGTAATGAAAACACAAATAAAAAAAGTAATATCCCATTGGAGAATAAAAAGCAGTAAAAGAATGATTCTGTGGTATTTGATGTTTTAATGATTAGATATGTCATGTAATAGTGAATAATACCAGAGTTCACCAGCTGCTTAATGTTTGTCTTGAAACTAGTTATTCTTACTGTGATTAAAAAAAAAGATTTATTTATTTGTTACTGGAGACTGCTAGAAAGCAAAATTCATCTAAGGAAAGCTTAACAAGTTTCTGTAATAAAACAGTCTACATTAACTATAGGGAGGTCTTGTGGCATTAAAAAAAATTATAATTCTACTGTGATTTGACTTAATACATTCTTATAGAAAAATAATTTTGGAAATATGTGAACACAAGAGGCATTTACACTTGTAAGGACATTCTATATTTTTCCTCAAATAATGTAAATGTTCAGATCTCAGTTTTTGTCCATAGACCAAAACCTACTTCGAATAAAGGGATCCATATAGGCATTCTCCAAACTGTGAGGATATTAGGTTTTCAGCATATTTTATCAACTCAGTTTTTGTATTTCCTGTATTTTAAAATTTTCTTTGCTTTGTGTTGGAACAAAATGAAGCTGAGATGATGCAACAGCAGCATCACTTTCCCTTGAAAACCAAGAAGAGAAATGAATAGATGCTCAGCTTTCACTTGATGAGAAAGCCAAACTCTGACAGACTAGGTACAAACCAGGGCAAGAGGGCAGGTGCAGAAATGCCAGTCCAGCTTCAAAGAGACTGGACAGTCAAAAAGTGGGACAAAGACATAGCCTAAGCACCATTAAAACTTCAGGCAGGTAGAAACTTCCAGATTGCAATTTTCAATGTTTGTCCCCAATCCTTTCCTTGACATTAGTAATTTTTTTTGATTGCTTCCAGTGATAAAATACTGTTGTATAAATTGGTCACATGTTCTGCACTTATTTCAATTTTGGTTTCTTTAGGAATACTTGAACATTTCACATTAGGAAAGATGGGTGTGGGTAATATTCTTCTGCTGAGTATTTGTGATGGTATGATCTTCTTGTTCCTACAGGAAGTTTGAAAATTGGTTTGGTTCTATTTTTTTTTCTAAATCAGTATAATTATATGAGATACATTAGAAATTATTAAACCTCTTAGATGTGCCCTAGACCTGTTGTCTTTTCAGATATATCGTGCCTTGCATGTATTTACAAGTTAAAGAGCAGGTCAGAGAATAAGTGTTTTACCTTCTTGCATGTTGTTATAGACATTAATAATTTCAGTAAATTGAACAAAATATTCAAGGCAACATACATCCCAACCCATCCCGCAAACACTGTGGCAAATCAGCAAATCTTTTACCTCTACTCACTTTTACCATGTGTTCCTTCCATTTCACTGATTATATTATGGAGATATGAAACACTTGTATATTGTTAACAACCTCTATACACCATTAAAATAGAGGTCGTGGCAAAAATGTATTTTTCCTGTAAAATTTGGCACAGGCCTATTGTGGTCTCTCTTCATATGATAGACATTCTACTTTTAAAAAGCATTTACTTTCACACAAATTGTAAATCATTACCTTTCATAAATTAAAAATGGAAAATCTCTAGCTAATGTAAAGCTTAGTGCAAAGTTACATGAAGAATTTCTTGTTTTATTAGCCCTTACCTTTTCAAAGAGTTTTCTTCTTTCAGTTTCATTTTTTGGTTTGCTGGTATTTTTACCTTTGGAGTTTTATTCCTGTAACTCAATCAATTTAACAGTGTCTTTGCTCATATTCTGTGTGGTAAATAAGGTATTTACATTACATGCCTGCAGAGTTTCCACTGGCAGTACTTCAGATTTAAGAGTGGATATTGATAGTGTACAGTGCTTTCACATCTGCTATTAAACAAAGGGCTATATCCCTCTTCTATCTCTGCAATAGACCATGAAAAACATATCTGTCTTAATTCAAGCAGCTGTAAAATATTCTGTCATGTACTCTAACAAAGGTTTTAGGATCTATACTTTGCTTCCCATATTTTTATTAGGTTTTATTTCATAATATTCTTTCTGAAGGTCCTAACTTTCTCATTTCTCTTGATAAAATTGGGAAAGACTGTAGTTTATTAAATTAAAGTACTGATCTCTTTACTCTCATGACCAGTGACAGGACTCAAGGAAATGACATAAAACTGTTGGGGGAGGTTTAGGTTGCATATCAGGAAAAGGTTCTTCACCAAGAAGATGGTTGGGCATTGGATGAGGCTGCCCAGGGCAGTGGTCACAACACCCACCTGACAGAGCTCAAGAAAGATTTCAAGAATGTTCTTAGGCACAGGCTGTGACTTTTGGGTTGTCCTGTGCAGGGCTAGCCATTGGACTTGACAATCCTTGTTGATCCCTTCAAACTCAGAATATTCTGCGATTCTGTGTGATTCTGTGATTGCAGTCACAGTTTAAAAATCTCTCAGAACTGAACCACCAGTGGATTCTGCATGTTCCAGAAAATTTTACTATTGCCAAAATATAATTTAAATTTAATAATTAGGAGAAAATAACAAAAGTCATATAAAAAAAGATATTTTTCAATGCTCATATATTTTTCCTCTTCTGATTGTGATACAGTTGATGTGAAGAAGGTAAGGAATACTGCAGATAATAAATAGAAGAATTCTTTGCTATTCTTTTTTACGGGATGACATTATAAAATGTTTAAAATCTTTATATTGTCCTCCACAATGTCAGCTTTGCCTGCCTGAGAAATCTATATGGTTCCTTCTTTTACTGGCTAAAGCCTTCCAAGGCTGAGTTAACTCTGTCCTGGTCCAAGCCAGCAAAAAGGGGAACAGGATTTGTTGTGTGTGTTATTATTTAAGCTTTCTTGTTTTCCAGGGCAGGTGAGCTAATGAAGATATTATACATGTGAGCCATGATACTGTTCCTGCAGAAACTTGTGCTTGACCTCAGTGGTACCTTAGGATTCTAACACATCAGTAACATTGGGTTAAATATGAAATTGTAAAAGTATCCACAGAGTTTAAAAAGATTATCACCCATCCTATGTTTTGCTTTCTTTTCTTGGTTTGGGGTTTTTTTTGGTGGGTTTTACTTGCTTGAGTTTTTCTAATCCTATTTGGTATTTTCTCATAGCAGTAATAACAATGTTGGAAAAGTTTGGTCCACAGTACTTTGGCATAGATAGTTCACAGATGTTTTTTCTGATCATTTTTATCCTCTTATGAAATGAGTCTCAAGTAAAACAAAAACATCACCACACTATACATGGTGACAGTCCTACTAGCATATGGAAAGCAAGAGGAACTTCAAATTAAGTCTATGGTAAACCTGTACATACTTTTCTCTCCTTCAAGCTATAATAAAAAAGTTAGTTAACTACTTTTAAAAAAGGTGTTTTTCTCACATTACATTTGCTACAGCAAACACATCCCAGATGTTAAGGAAAACTGCCATTTTTCAACAGGAGTTATTTTAAAGCAGCCCATTTTTTTTGCATTACACAAGACTTGGGAAATTCAGCAAACTTTGTGAGAGAAAGAAAATATTCCAGATTAGAATCCTGAAATTAACATCCTGATATCTCCAGTTTCATTTAAAAAGAAAAAAAAGGAGAGCCGATCAAATAAATAAATGAAACCCCCAGTTTATCAATAAGAAATTAAAACTTTCTAAGTATTATCAAACAATGGAAAATAAAAAATTGCTCCAGTAAAGAGCACTGTGGCACCTCATCAGTCACATCAACTGTCCAGTTACAATTCTGGCTTTGTACTAGTGAGAATCACAAAATGGGCCAGGCTGGAAGGGACCACAGTGGGTCACCTGGTCTAACTTCCTTGCTCAAACAGGGTCATCCTAGCACATGGCACAGGATTGCATCGAGATGCTTCTTGAACATCTCCGGTGAGCAAGATTTCGCGAACTCTCAGGGCAACCTGTTGCAGTGCTCAGTCACTCACACAGTAAAGTTCTTCCTCACATTCAGGTGGAACTTCCTGTGCATCAGTTTCACTCTGCTGTGTTTTGTTGGCCTGGCTCCATCCTCTTGACACCTGCCCTTTTGATATTTAAATGAACTGATGAGGCCCCCTTTCAGTCACCTCCTTCTGGGTGATGAGCAGGCCCAGCTCCTGCAGCCTTTTCTTATAAGAGAGATTCTCCAGACCCTTGATCAACTTAGTAGCCCTCCACTGGATCTGCCCCAGAAGCTCTGTGTCTCTCTTGTGCTGTGGAGCCCAGAACTGAATCAGCACTAGTGTGTGTTTGGGATTCATCATGGAGGAGATGCATAAGTTTTCAAAGATACAGAGAAGGTGGTTTGTGGAAAAATATTCATATCTACATCTGTTAGTTATTTTGTTACTTGTTCTTTAAAATGTCACTATTTGTTTAGTCTTTGCAAATTATAAATGTACATTTTCCAAAACAAGAGCAAAGCTTAAGTATTCATAATTGTTTGAAGCTTTTTGGAGGACTTTAGAACCAGGAAGAAATCCCAAAAGTGTCATCAAACACTGGATAACATTTTGAACTTTTAGACAGTTATCAAAAAGACATGATAAAATGGATTTGACCTTACCATTCCATTTGCTAGTGCATCTTTTGAATTCCTAGTGAAATTAATTTTTAATTTTAAATTAATGCATATAAGAATGGAACAGAGAACTGTATTTCTGCTTATGTTAGCTAATCAGAATTTCTAGTTTCTATATCTTTATATCTGGAGATATATCAATTTAAATTAACATTTATTGGAAGAGGTTTTGCTTTATCATTATTTCTCATTTTATAAATAGATACAAGCTACTGTGCCAGAATACTAGCACTATCCATCCAACCTGATCTTCAGCTATTCCAAACCCATTTTTATTATAGCAAGGTGCAACTCAAAGGACATAATCCATGTATTAAACATTTGTGCTAGCATAATACTGCAAGGAAAATTGTTATTGATTCATACAAAGGGTAAAGTTGAAAAGATTTACATTTAAATTAAAAAAGGGGATGCTGGAAATCAATAATAACAACTAAGGGACTTACCTTTGGAAATATCCTGGCATTAAAAAAATTATTATTCAGATTTACAGTTTTTTCACTTTAGGTATACAGAACAACCAAGGACAAAATTGATTTCTTTTTTCACATTCCTGTTTCTATTAAATAAACTCAGATAATACTGGACTGTTAAGTATAGTTATCTTAGAATATTTCACATATGCAATATATGCTAAAATGTATAATTACATGTCTTTATCTGTCTCTGAAGTTCACTTATGCTAAACAATGTCAGTGTTGTCACTAATGAAATTGATATCCCACATTTTTGTTGGTCAAAGTGCAATTTTATGTTGTGTCCAATTATTTGGTTAAAAAATGCCCCAGTGATTAGTCAATAGTTAACCAGGAGATGAAATTGAAAATGTGGGTATGCAGAATTCTACTTTAGAAAGTATTTACCTCACACTATCTACCTAGGCTCATTTTCCCACCTGATTTCTGTTCTATATGCGAATTATTTTGTGCATGATTAAAATGTCTCTCATATCCTGTGGATATAGTACCAAGAACAGTAGTAAGATACACTAGAGGCTACAATAGTGACAAGGCACGGAAGGCTAGCAGAGAATTTGTGGTTACCTTCTGAAAATTAACAGAAAAACCTTTAGGTGTTGAATTAAAAATATATTTATTAACATTTATATAATATAGAGATGTAAATCTCTACTGGTAGAAATTTGTCAAACTAACATCTGTGTAACTCACTACCTTTTCCTCCTCAACTTAAAATCACAAATCACAGAAGCAAAAGGATTTATGGTTTGTTGAGGTGATAAAAGGCCAGGTTAGAAACTCATCATTTCATATGGCTCCTGGATGGTGAACTCAATATCTCAGTTTGCAACCTACACTTTCACAGACTGACACTGTTTAATCTTGTGCATTAATATTTGCAAAGACTTCAGCTATGGTGGTTTTGGAGGCTTTAGAATAATTTGTTTCATAGATAGGCAGAAGAACCATGGGAGATAAGTGCCTGTAAATTTCCTAGCCTGTTAAGATATGAAGTTTAAAGTTCAGTTTTGAACCCACTTGGAAAAATTACCTGGTCTTCCTAGAATGATGTTTTTGCATAAATTAATTTGTGTTTCAGAAAGACTAAGTGATCTGTCCAGAAAAGAATTCCTGTGGGAAATTGGAGAATGGCACAGTGAATATGTATGAGAAGTGGGACAGCAAGTACAGGAATTAAACCCAGAAATGTTATGTAATTATCTGAATAGTTTGACCTGAACATGAGTAGAGGCTTTGTGAGAGTTTTTGGTTTTTTGGGTTTTTTTCATATCTCAAAAAAAAGTGTATTTTCTGTATCAGAAAATTTTGTCTTTTTTGTCATTTTTCTGCCTCTATGTGCAGTTAAGCCACTGTTTCAATGTGTATATGCACCATGTGTCATAAAAGACTCCACTAGGTCTAATCAAACTCTGGTGTGATACTGGAAGCAACACAAAAGAAATTTGCTGTTAGTGTGAGATTTCTTCCAGAATTTATAATGTATATTGCAACTGTGGTATAAATTTTCCAATAAAATACACGCATAAACTGGGATCTTGTGTCCCTGATAATTTTTGTGCAAATTTGATAATAACGATGTCATCAGTTTTTCAGTGATTGATTTAGTAACTACTATTAACTGCAAAAAAGGTATGGCTAAATGAAATGAAAAGTTGCACTACATCACTAATTCTGAGAGTTCTTGGGGTTACTTAAAAAAATAAGAATAAATGCTAAAAAGCTTTCATTATCTTCATTTGAAACTGTGAACAGAATACCTTGTTTGACAGCACTGACAGCTGAGGTCTGATGACTCTCGCTGCTGCATATGAAAGAAAATTACTACTCATTACGACTACTTTGTTCTTGCCTATATAGGACCATGTCTCCAGCAGTCATCACAAGGGAAAAAGTGCCCATATTTCAGTTACACTCTACTAAGCTAAAGCACTTTACCCTAAACTATTCATTAAGAATATGCTAGACTTTTTTACTGTGTGACTTTTTTCACCTACTTTGCTGAAGAGATCACTGAATATTTTGAGTTGAAAGGGACCACAAGGATCATCAAGTCCTGCTCTAAAGTAAGTGGCACATACAGGGATTGAACTCACAGCATTGGTGTTAATAGCACTCTGCTCTAAACAACTGAGCTAACTTCTAGTGAAAGGAAATCAAGATAATAGAAGGAAGCATCTGATTTATCTGCAGGTGATACTTGGAATTTTTCCTGAATTGCTCATCAGTATCCTGCATTGCTTGGTTATGGAAAAGGATGTGAATCCCCTACTACATTATCCAGTATAACGTACTTTCTCAGATATTGAGATTTAAACAGAGTGTAATACCAGCATTAAACTGGTCTCCCTTGGTAGAAAAACACTTTAGGCAGTCTGGGGTAGAATTTGACCTATTTTTGAAGTTCCTCTTTGTTGCAAACCTTCCCTGTGGGGAAGACACCTCTGTGTCTGAGGTTTGTTCTCATCTATGCCCTGAAAGACGCTCTTTCATTTGAAGTTCTGAGCATAGCAACTTCCTTAACACCAGGAATTAGATAAAAATCCCATTAATTCTAAATTTGTATAAATACTTACATTTTACCTTTCCTGTGTATGCCACTTTGTGTATTAATGTCTTGACTATTCTTTAGAACTAACTTATTTGAGGGATAAGTTATCTGGATATACTTTCATAGTATTCTACCATATTACATGTTATTTTAGATACACACTATCAACAAATGGTATATCAACACCACAATAAAAAATTCAGAAGTGGAATCTGTGAAACATGATATTGGGTTTCATCAGAGGCTTGAATATGATCTTAATAAGCACAGCTTTAATATCATTAACAGCTTTTCCTATGCTTCAGCTAGTGTTCATGCAGATGAGAACAAATATCAATATCCATCTGTCAAGTGAATGCAGCACATATGGTATCTTAGAACCTTGAAACAAATTAGGTGTGGTTTATAAAATTTGATTCAAACCACTGTAGTGTGCAGTACCATAAGAAGGATAAGGGATTTGCTCACCTTGCTCTGCCTTGTAGTGAAAGAAAGGCATGCATTAAAACCTTGAACTGGATACCTTCTTTTGCAAAATTAGTGTGTATGGAATCTTAAGCTTCTCAGGAGTGCATCTGTCTGTATTAATCCTAGACCTAATTAATTTCAAATGTTGGCATTTGGTTACACTACATCTATGCATATTTTCCTTTGTATTGCATATACAGATACTTAAATGAAAGTAGTGGTGTTTATAGGCAGAGTTGCAGCACAGCTATGTCATCTAAGTGTGTGTATATATATATATATATATATATATATAACAAACCTCACAAATTGCAACCTTTTCCTAGCTGATTTCTAAAACCTGGCTTTAAGAAATTTAAAAAAACTTCATTCCCTTGATGAAAGCAGATGGAAGAGTCCCATATGAGTAGAGAGAGATTAGAAATTTTCAAGAGTGTCTCAGCTTCAGTGGTTTCCATTTGGAATCACAGATTGCAGTTGCATCAAAACTATACTTGTTATCTAGCTTTTTACCAATATCTCTATGTTGTAGTTTTTCCCTTTTTAGTGCAAACAGGGAAAGTTTGTAGAAAGAGTAAGCCAAACGCCCTAGAATAAAAAGAGTGTGGTGTTCTCTAGAGAAGTGTAGGGAGCTCGTATCAGGGATGCTGCTGAGTGACTACCAGGACTCAGAAAGTCCACTGATTATTACTGCTGCTGTTTCTGGGAGCCAGTGATAGAGCCATGAGCACCCCAAGCAGCACCAAGGAGGATTACTGATCCCTAGGAGTGACAGTAAAGGCCTCTGCAATACATGTAGTTTTTTCATCAATCCTTCTGACCAAAGGGAATGATTTTGAAGGGGCCCATTGAATCTGAAGAATTAACAAATGACTACAGGGCTTATGCCACAGGCATTAGATCATGGGACCCTGAGGAACCTGGTCTACCAGGGGCTGGTGGATTCCATCTGTCAGAGAAGGAAGGGGGAAATTTCAGTCTTAAGCTTGCCAAACTGGTGATGGAGACTTCAAAATAAAATAAACAGGGTAGGAGAATCTCAATCCATTCCACTCCTATGAGTTTGATGCAAAGGGTTAGCAAGACATGACTGGTGAGGGATAAGAAGTCAGCAGGCGAACACCTGAAGTGCAGAACAAAGGAATTCCAGCTTTTCTAGCCAGTAAGTCAACATCATTGAGGGCTCTAGAAGGTAGAGTAGAAAACTGTATTCTGCCCTTTGAGGCCATGTCGGGACTTCTGAACTACTGTGTTGAGTTCTAGGCCTTAAGGTTCAAGAAGGACAAGGAACTACTGGAAATGGTCAAGAAGTGAACTGTGAAGATCATTAGGAAACTGGGACATGTCTCTTACGAGGAAAGGTTGGGAGAGCAGAGTTTGTTTAGCCTGGAAAAAGGTGACTCAGATGGGATCTTATCAATGCCTAAAGTTATCTTAAGGGTGGATGTCAAGAGAATGGGGTCAGAAAAATGTGGATGTCAAGAGGATGAGACCAGACTCTTTACAGTGGTCCTAAACAACAGGAAAAGGAGCAAAGGGCACAGACTGGTTCCATCTAACTGAACACAGAAGGTTCCATCTAAATATGGGGAAAATCTTCTCTACTTTGGGATTGACAGAATACTAGAACAGGCTGCCCAAAGAGTTTTTGGAGTCTCCTTCTCTGGAAATACTCAAATCCTGTCGGGATGTGATCCTGTACAACCTGCTCTGGGAGGGACTGTTTTAGCAGAGGGGTCGAACTAGATGATCTCCAGAACTCCCTGCCAACATCAATGCCTCTGTGATTCTGTGACCCTTCTTGAGAATAAGTGTGCTGGTTTAATAGAAACTTCCCATACACAGATGTTTGAGTTGAGTGGAGAGCCAAAACCTTAGCTGTAAAGAGAAATCATATTAATAAAACTGCTTTGCAAAATGTCTTTAGCTTTTCTAAGGGAGAGGAAAAAAAAACAAAAGAACTGTATCCTGTCTATAATAAGACAAGTGAATTACAAACATCTGATTTAGGAATCTCATAGAAGCTTCATCATGTTTCCTTTTTGCTTTTGGGTATAGTGGAAGATTGGGAGACTTCAGAAATTATGTAGAACTGAGAACAAACCTGAGGGACATTATCACATAAAGGTTTGCAAGATAAGACATTCACAACTCCTTCAACACATGCTTTGCAGGGCCTGTCTGTACAACTGAGAGTGATCTCAAGAACAAGTTCTGATTAGTCTTCTTAAGTTAATCTAAATATGTATTTACAGTGAAGTGAAGAATTAGCTCTGGTATCATATATACAAGGCAAATCTGATTTAAGCAAGCTGTGAAAACTACAGTTAGCTTTCAGTAGTGTAGAGCTGAGAGACAAGTCTGTACAGAATGAATATTGAAGTAAAGCAAAGTAAAATTAAAAAAGGTGTAATCCAGAACTTGATAAGGCTGATGGGAGCTTACTTTACACAGATAATAGAAGACTTTTCTTTTTCCTTAAATTTGCATGCCTTAGTCAATTAAAGGAGTTCAAATAGAACTATGATAAAAAGATAGAAAATAAAGTTTAAAAAGTTTTAATTTTTTAAATAAGCCTTTTGTAGAATTTAATCTTATAAAAAATATCACTAGTCTGTTGCTTTTATATCAAGACTCATCTGAAATCTTTCTCTTGGCTCTTTAATTAGATTTAACTGAAAACATAGCACATTTATTTTACATTTCCTTTTTGAACTGTGGATTTGAGATAGTGGACTTACACACAAAGAACAAATGTAAGATAATAAATTCATCCCTGATGTAGTGTCACTGATTTCAGAAGTAATTCTGGCCCAGTTATTTGAAAATATATTTTACAAAGATTTCATTATCTTATAGTAATTTTTCATTTCACTAGGGAAACCAGACATGCAAAAGAATGAGGAAAAGGAATCAGAAATAATTAAAAGTACATGTGATCGTAATTTCTTCTGTACCCAAAGAGAGTTTAAAAACTACTATTTAGCTTTCTACAGAAAAAGAAAAAAGAAAATGCAATAAAATGAATAATATATCAAAAGCTAAGGAATAAAAGATTTATCATAATTTTTTTCCTATCCTTTCTAAAATAATTCATGTCATCAGTAGATTGCAGTATTTATTTGGCAGAGGTGAAATAGATTGCATTTATCTGAATCACTTCATGGAATTCACCCATACTGTCAAAAAACATATGTAAGGTTATTCAGGAAAGTCAGTATGTATTCTCCTATGGAAAATAAAAATTAATTTCACGCCCAGAACCAATTCAATTCTTATCATTATGTCATGCTAGTTTGTCCCTCTGTGACTTGCAAAGACATTACTCAGAATTCAAATGTATCAAGGTCTTAAATAATTTAGGATTAGGCAGTGGGAGCTGTTGCTCTGTCTATCATGGGACAATGCAGGTTTCCTTATCTTAGATGTTTCAGAAAATCTGTTTTAAAAGTTTCTGATTTCTGAACAAACCTTGGGCTTTACAGCTGCTTGAGTAAATCTGGAGAAACAGTAGAAAAAATGTATTAAACATTGACTTTTTCTGCATGTGAGAAGTCCCTTGGAGTGCTTTTCATACAATTGGGAACTACAGACACATGGTGTAATTACAAATTATGTGTTAGGGCATAAAATGATCAGTAGCTAGAACTAGCAAAAAAAAAATCTTTGTTAAATCAGGGATGGGGGGTGAGGGAGTTGGGGGGAACATGAAAAATATGTATTATGCAATTTCTTCACTTGATTTGTTTTTATTTGATTTGCTGTTTGAAGTCAGTCCCAGTTCCAAGCCCACCTTTGGCAATTTAATATTAGATTAGAGTTCATAAATGTCAAGCTGTCTTTTCACATCAGCTTGCTGCAGCACAACTGTATATGCAGGCACTGCTTTCTTTGTTCATTGTGGTCATCAAAAACATTTCTGCAG
Source organism: Emberiza elegans (assembly GCA_024865655.1). Lineage (NCBI taxonomy): Eukaryota > Metazoa > Chordata > Aves > Passeriformes > Fringillidae > Emberiza > Emberiza elegans. The sequence goes on along the minus strand of JALJVW010000139.1, from coordinate 25,523,712 downwards.
TAGCTGAAGAATTTATAAATGCCACACTCTGTCCTTTTTTCCTTTTTTTTTCCTTCCAGTATATCATGTTATCTGTAATTCGTTAACAAGTAGAGACTCTGAAAAATATGTGTTTTAACAATCATCTGTTTCTACAATCTGAGACCGACTTTGCTGCAGTGTGCTAGTGTGCAGAAGAGGGAACTGTCAGCAGCAGCTGATTTATAAGAGTGATTTACCTTCTGGAGAGTGTAATTATGTTCATAGTTAAGAATTAATCAGGTGCGAGAATTATAGAATAATCACACTCTTGACTTTGGAAGGACAAACTAAATGGAGATTGTTACACCAAGTCATCTCAGCAGATGGTGATCTCTTTACTCTTTAACAGCTGGAAGACCAGGTTTCCAGGATAGTTGTCTTTATTTTTAAAAAGAAAGAAAATGAACAATCTTGCAGTGGTTACCCATCAGGTCACATTGGTGACAACACATGAGAATGGTGCAGCAAGAATAAAATACATCAGCAATCGTGAAATTAAATTAAATGAGATAAAATTTGGTGGTTTTAATTTGCCACTATGACATTGTGTATAGTTCTGTGAATGTAATACTTGATTTGTTTTTATTTGATTTGCTGTTTGAAGTCAGTCCCAGTTCCAAGCCCACCTTTGGCAATTTAATATTAGATTAGAGTTCATAAATGTCAAGCTGTCTTTTCACATCAGCTTGCTGCAGCACAACTGTATATGCAGGCACTGCTTTCTTTGTTCATTGTGGTCATCAAAAACATTTCTGCAGTAGCTGAAGTATTTATAAATGCCACACTCTGTCCTTTTTTCCTTTTTTTTTTTCCTTCCAGTATATCATGTTATCTGTAATTCATTAATAAGTAGAGACTCTGCAAAATATGTGTTTTAACAATCATCTGTTTCTACAATCTGAGACTGACTTTGCTGCAGTGTGCTAGTGTGCAGAAGAGGGAACTGTCAGCAGCAGCTGATTTATAAGAGTGATTTACCTTCTGGAGAGTGTAATTATGTTCATAGTTAAGAATTAATCAGGTGCGAGAATTATAGAATAATCACACTCTTGACTTTGGAAGGACAAACTAAATGGAGATTGTTACACCAAGTCATCTCAGCAGATGGTGATCTCTTTACTCTTTAACAGCTGGAAGACCAGGTTTCCAGGATAGTTGTCTTTATTTTTAAAAAGAAAGAAAATGAGCAATCTTGCATTGGTTACCCATCAGGTCACATTGGTGACAACACATGAGAATGGTGCAGCAAGAATAAAATACATCAGCAATCGTGAAATTAAATTAAATGAGATAAAATTTGGGGTTTTTAATTTGCCCTATGACATTGTGTATAGTTCTGTGAATGTAATAAAGGATTCTCTCTGTGTTTGCTGACTAAAAGACTTTTCTCTCTCTTAATAATGAGCATGATGTCTTTTACATTTCAGCTTTCTTGGTATATGTCTTTTAACAGTTGTATTTTATTAAAGCTCATGGCAGTTGGATCTTCATTTGAAGATGAAGAAAAGACATCCAGTCTAAAAGTCCAAATGCTACAAGATGAGATTTTCCAGATAGTTTATTGAGATTCTACAGGATTTTTAATGGAAATATATGTTACTTTTTATTGTGTCTGGGCTCACTGCTATCCCTTATAGGTAGAATTTTACTCTAGGCACTGCCAATCAGATATGTCATGTGCAATCACACTCAGCATGCAGGGGATATTGACTTTGTGAGGCACTTTGTGCAGGGAAAAGTCTCCCTTAGTTCCAATGAATCTTGATTAAATTTTGTGAGATTCACCACCTCCGATGAAGGGGGGGCGATCATTTTACTCGTTACCTGAGAGGTGGAATATTTCAGGAAGCATGTTGCCAAACACGTGTTAGTTACAACTGCTACAGAGATGCCCCATGTTCTCCACATTATATTTATACCTGGTAGATCAAAGAGAAATCTCCTTTACTCACCCAATATGAAATATGGTCATGAGCAAACTAACTATAGACAAAAACAGTTATGAGCAAATTCTAACAGAATTTCCCCCATTTTAAGCAACTACAGTTCCTTGTATAGTGATGATGTGTAGTGCCTAGCAGTCAAAGTCATGGTCTGCTTTTTCTTTCTAAAATAATATGAGATAGTGAGTTCTTTAGGAGGACATACTTCTGTTTTTTGCACACCCAATGAATTTTCAAATGTGCCTTAATCCAGAGCAGCCTTTAGAACCATTGCAACATCAATGATAGACACATTTCATCTTTGCCACGGGAAAATGTTTTATGATAAAAAAGCTGCAAAAATTCCAGCATTCAAGCAGGAGAGAGAAAAGATCTAAAAATTCAACACATTGTTTTCATGTGAGCAGAATGTGACAGCAAAGGTGAAAAGTTACTTTCTAAATCAAACATGCTGTATTGTGTGGGATGAGTTCCATTTGGCTTCCCTGCCTCATTATGCCTCCTTATCCCTACAGCACAGGGATTTTTTTAACAGTGTCTGAAATGTCACCTTGGGACTTGACAAATTATCCTTCCTGTTATGTCACGTTCTCAAGGAGACTATGCTATGGCATTATTTTTGCATGAAAAAAAGACCATGATGTCCGCATTGGCAAATAAATGGTCCAGTATTTATTTACATATCTCTCAAGTGTTTCTCAAAGGATCCATTCAAGATGAAATTCTGTCTGTCTCAAAGGACACAAAGGTGGTTTGTGCTCCATTTGTACAATGAGGGATCTGAGTATTAAGGCAGCAGTCTGCATATAATTATGCATAATTATAACTATAATTACAGTCCTTCATTTCCCTGTCTCTATGAGTTGCCACCTGCAATAATCTGGATCATATTTAGCATAAATATAGTAATTTTTAAAGTGTAGATTTTATCTGAAAAACAAAGCTGCACAGAAGCCAATGCCCACACAGAGGATTTTTTCCCCACTCTTTGCAAGCTTTCTTCAGAGTTCTATGCTTTGTACATGTACTAGCTTATCTACATTCAGAGCAGAAAGTGTCAATATTCATTCCAAGAATATCAGACTTCATATCAGAGTTTTGGGGCCTGCAAAACTCTCCAGAAAAAGGTATGACTAAGTCATCAATATGTGAAGAATAACAGTAATTTCAGCCTTACAGACAGTAAGTTTTATACTGTTCAGCAGGTTCATCTAGCCTCAGGTTTCCTTCTTCAACACAAGTACAGACTGTGTTTGTATTTCTGATGACCCAAACTGACAGCCCCTTTACTTTGTGAACAAGTTCCTGAAACTTACTCATATGAGATACTGAGCATTCAACTAGAGATATAGATCAGATCTCATTCAACATTAGTCCATAAATTAGCAAGTTTTCCGCCTCACATAAACTATGCAATCGCATGTCCACAAATAGGTCCTGCAAATTGATTTGGTCTTAAATCTACCTTCTTCCTAGTTCTAAGAAAAAAATATCTGTCCTCCTACAACAGCAGTGACTCATGGCCTCTCATATAGCTTGTCCTGTGTATCCACCAATAAGAAAATTAACACTGATGTGTAGAAACCCCTAAAACCCCACTGTTGTGGGAACTAGGGCATTGCCTTTTGCACAGCAATTTGGGCAGCAATATGTTATTTAGAGAAAAATACTATGAAAATATAGGCTTTAAAAAGCACCCCAGATTTCATGATTGATGACTGTTGCTTATCTGTGTTGACTTGAGATTTCAGACAGACCAGTTGTGATAGAAGATCCTCTACAACTCAACCTTCATCTTTTATTTTTATGTTAAATTCTATAGGCTCTTTTTCAATAAGAATTTACCATGTTTGTGTTGAATTAAGAGGATTTTTTGCATAACATTAAAGATTGGTAATAATATTGAAAGCTTAGGGCAGGACATTTCTACCTTTTGAACATTTCTGATTGTTCTTTTATCTCATGGTAATTGTAATAATTAATACTTGGTACATGTTCACTGCTTTAATGCTGTGCAAAGAGCAGTCAATGAATCCTCAAAAATTCTATTTACAAAGTTCAAATTTTTATAATCAAGGAAACATTTGCCTTTGGGAGATGTTGTTACACATGATGATAATATGCATGATGTTTTCAGCAGAACCATGCATATTACTACAGGGAATTTTACTTAAAGCAATGGGAGCTTTCTACATCCCTTCCCAACTCCAGAGAGCCCTACTGTGTGACAGAAAGGAGGGGAAGATGTGAAAGTAGTGTAGGTGAAGTGGATGGACCTACTAAAAAAGGACCACACAGGATTTTCCTCATCTGGAAAAGTCTATGACTAACACTTTTTCCTATCAGATTCTTCCTTTTTATAATATATAAATTTAACAGAAACTCAACATAAAGCTAATATTTTGCTTTGTTCTCACAGCATTCTCATTGTGCAAATAAATAGAAGAGAGATAAGACATAAGAGCTGTTAGAGAAAGACAGCTTTGCAAAATTTCAGCAGCTGCATTGAAAGCAATCCACTTCCTGTTCTAAAGCATAAAGTATTTCCCATTTCTTTCCCCTATGTAAAACCACTGGATATGACTGTTTTCTTTTTTATGTAGGTATGAGACCCATATAGTGGGTTTCATACTTACATAAACCCTATGGTTTTAAATTTCCTATTTCAAATAGCTTTATTAATCTCTCAGCTGGTCACCTACAGATGCTAACTGTGCTTGCTGAAACAGCTCTGCTGGACACTGTAAACTCACTTTTTACTTCACCATTTTTATCAAGCAAAAACAAAAAGCAGAAGGGGGGAGAAAAAGAAAGGCTGCGTACCTTCAGCTTTAGCAAATACTTCAAGAAAGATGTGAAATATTTTCAAAGGTTATTTTAAAAAAATTTTTTAGAATCAAAAGATGTAAAGTAACTCATTCCCAAGAAGAAAGTCCACTAGAAAATCAACATGAAAATATAGTCCTTTAAAGAACTATCCAGCTGATTATATGTTGAATGTATGTGCTTTATTTTTCACAGTTCTTTCCTAGGGACATGACTAATTGTTAGGATTTTCAGACTTATAATCTTTTCAATTTCTTTTCCTTGCTATTTCAGCATTGCTGTGGTGTTACCTGTGTTTTGTTTGTTTTCCAAGGTAATTTTATGGTTCTAACTTGTGTCAAAATGATGATGTTTGATAGATTATTCAGATTGCTCATCGAAGCAAAGAAGCAGTGTACACCTGTGTCTATTTAAACTGGCTTGTCAGTCTGTAAGTGGACAGTGAAAAGTGAAAAATGAAAAAGTAGCAAATTGACATGGCAGTGGAGTGCTAAGTGCTCATTGTTGTGCATGGTTTATGTGAGGCTTTCTTTAAGTTGTGAATTCTGAAATGATTGATCATACATGTTTTTTTTCTGTCATTAGGGAAATGGGCCACTGATCTTCTAGCCATGGGAAGAGAGAAATTTTAGTAAGAAATTATTTTATGCATCAGAATTTGACTAAATAATTTGGTTAGAAATCACAAGAAAGATCCTTTATTTAAGACAGCAGAGAACTGCAATCACTGTGCTGGGGTGATTCCCACTGAGGGCAGAGTAAAGCTTCTCTATTAAAAAAATTTATATGTCATTTTGTTCTGCAAAATTCATGGTGAAATTAACTTATATCCATTTCACAATGTTATGACCCTGCTGATGAAAGACCCTGTGAATATCACAAAGATTTGTGGAGGATACAGGTCATGGCTAGCATTCTATTAGTAAATGTTACTCATAACATAACTTGAAAAAAGTTGGGATAGGTTGTGCTTTGCCTAACATACAGTAAGTTCTAGCCTTTTCTGCTTTTATCGTAAAGTTTCAGTGGCATAATATTCAATGTAGAGAATAGTCACAAAAAGTAGAAGACATGCCACTGGTTCAGTCTTCTGTCTTCAGGCAGCTTTATAACCGTACCAGAAACAAAGTTACACCACCCATGATACTGCCCATCCATTTAGCTTCGACTTGTTTAATAGACCATGGAATCTTTACTGTAATCCTATTTCTTGTTAGCCTAGATATAACTTTTGCTGCTAGATGCAGCAAAACCTGCAAAATAGACTTTGAACACAGCACATTTTTTACTTCATATTATTATGACGGGCCTTGATGTTTAAAATTTATTTAAATCATAAGGGAACTTGAACTTGACCTCAAGTTCCTTAGAAGGCAGCTTCAATCCTACCTACCTGTTTAGGCTGGTCTACAGGAAGGGGCTGAGAAATTAAGGGGAAGAGGAATGCTGTTTTGTGCACTAAAAGCTCACTGGGAATCTTTGCTGACAGGTCTTTAAGGTATTTCCATATACACAGCAGTCCATTTGTTTCAGAAGTGCACCAACAGGACAGAAATTTTATTAACTGGTCTTGATGCTACAGGATATTTTTCATTTATCTCTCATGGTTCTGCTACCCATTTCTTCTAGGGCATTACCTATAGCAACTGAAATTTAATATACTGTGTAGACTTTGTTATAGAAACATAATTACCTTTGGAATTAGTTTTATTTCTCAGGGACTAGAAATAATGACATAAAAATATGTTTTATACTAATACATTTGCATAGATATTTTCTTGGGTTTATTTTAAAAAATTAAATATAAGAAATTAAAAAAGCTAAACTTTTTCTTAATATTTAATAAAATTCAATGGAATAAAAATTGTGTTTACTTTGAATGTGTTAATTGTTCTTACATCATAAAATAAAAAATTATAATTACTTGTGTTTATTTTTAAGATAAGTAAAATTTAATTATAAATTTGGGTGCCTCTGTAACTCAAGGAATGAGACACCAGCAGTTATGTAAGTACTCCTGATATTAACTCTGTGACAAACATGCAGTTTACATTCATTGCCAGAAAAGAATCCTGATAAATTTTGCACCTCTTTATATGAACACAAATGTATATTCATATAAACTTTAGCCAATCATTGTCAATAAAGATTTAAAGACTAATGTTTTGAAATGTTCACAAATCCAACACCAAGAAGAGTCTGTTAAATCCTGTGGTTACTCTGTGCAATAACTATTGAAGGTGCCTGTGCTAATCCCATTAATTTAAACTGACATTAAAGGTTTAGCCATATACATTTTGAGAACAGAGGGAAGGAACAATGGAACTTCTCACTACAGGAAACAAAATGTGCCTTTATGGGCCAGAAAGTGAAGCAAGCATGGCACAACACAAGCTTTTCTGGTTTTGCTGCTGCAGAAGACATGGGCTGCCAGGACCCACACAGCCTGATGAGATTTGCCTAGGTGGTGACCAGCCTCACTTTCCCTTTTTTCTGAAACAAATGAATGAGCTGAATCTTGGGCTTGTGAGACAACAGAAACTGCCACCCAGAAGCTGCCTACATCAAAAATGAACAGAAGCATTTGTAGAAACCAGACTGTATTTGTCAAAAATTATTTGACAAATACAAAAACGATTTCAATGTGAAATGAAGGCAACTAGAACTGGCAGTTTCGTTATATTTCATGTGTGAATACTACAGATGTCCAGAAGGTTCCTTCTTTCTTTATTGCTTGCTTGATCAGTTCTTTGTTCTTAACCTTTTTTACTCTGTGCTACTACACTCTCACTTCTAGGTGATACAAAAAAAGCAACACTAAATTTACAGCAATATTAGATAAAGTAGCAGAAGAGTATTTGGAAGTTTTTTGATACAAGATAATTTATTTCTTCCTAAGTAAATCCGCTTTGCCTTGAATGATAACATTGAAACTGACCATCATGCTTCTATCAATTTTGACTTAAAAAACAATTCTTTCCATAATGCAACCTAGGGAAGAGGAAAACTTGAAAATCTACATAAATTGCAGACAGTTTTCAAAATATCAAAATGACTCTTTGCTTAAAGTGAGACCTAAGTGCCTGCAAAATTGTTATGTTTTTGAAGAAACATATCAATGTTGATGGACTGACTTAGAGTAATTAGCAGTCTTAAAAGAGAGTTCATAACACTAGCCTTCTGCATTGTGTATTGGCTGGCTTTGGACAAGAAATAGTAAGAAATGAATTAATTTCATTTCATTCAGATTTGATAGATTCTACCTCTAACAGAGATTGAATCTTTCAAGGACACAGCAAATTATGTAGGCTTATTAAATTCTGTTTAGTCCAGCTACATTGTATTTCATAAGTTTTAAAACAATAATTTATATTAAAGTATTTAGCTTTTGTTGTTAATGAAAAATCAGTTTTTCAGTAAAAATAACGATTAGGCCAAATACAGGAAACACACTGAGTCGTTGATTTGAAACAATTATGCTGAGACTTATACATACTAAAGCAGGAAAATTACTTCTTTTTTTCTCACAAATGGAATTAGTACATTCCTTTAATCCTTAGTCCTTAGGTATGGAATATTATGTTCTCTTTGTTGTCATTTCAAAGAAATTACTTTAATCTCTCATATGCAGATTAGGCAAAGGAAAAGGTGAATTCACTGAGCAGGAATCAAAATCTTGTTATTAAGATGAGAGCATTAGCAAGATGTAAATGGAAAAACTCGTAAACAAATACAAGTACACAAACTGCTTACATGCATTGTGATGAAATGTTATCAGGAAAGCTTAGGAAACTCAGAAAGATAATGTAATGAACATTTCTTATAGGTAATTGGAAGAAATTTAAGAACATCGGATTTGTTGTTTCAATCTTCCTGATGTGACAAAAAGTCATGAGCTGCTACGTAATTTTTCATGGGTTTTTATAATTCAAAAATGGAGGTAAAAAAATAGGAAGTACATACTATCTGAGAGTTTTAATATGGGATAATGGATTTAAATTTGTGTATCCTGCAAGGAATATTTTTTGTGCTGACACTTATATCATATAATTTTTCACACAATGATCAGGAAAGTATGTCTGAGTATTCAAGGACAGCAGAACCCTTGTCTGTATCACCTTTTTCAGGCAAACTCTAACAGGAAAAAGTATTGAGATATTACTAAATATTTTTGCTGTATGCTTGCAAGAGCAAACATGAAAAATTCAGGAAGCCAGTATTTCCGTTCTTACTAAGATCAAATTGAGTGTTACATTCCCCACAAGAGTGGAATACTGGTCCCATTAACTCATGATACTGTGATTTTTTTGACATATCAGTTCAAATTCAACAATTGTGTACATCAGGAATAATTTCAATATTCTTCAAAGAATGTGTTATATTTCAGACTGAGTAATAATTCAAAATTTAACAGACAGCAGCCCCTTACAACATTAATATTATTTAAATAATAATTCATTGAAATCAAATACAAAAATGCAGATAATAAACATCTGCATATGCAAGGTACTGACAAATGCAAACTAGTACTTTATTCCTCCTGACAAAATGGATAGAATACACAAATCTCATAAGCAATACAATGTTTAAAATACGTATTTTAGTTTTCTTCTGGATGAAGGCTATTATCTGGAAAAGCATAAAAAGAACTCCAAGGTGTGATTCATGAAAATATGGCAGGATGTGATAAAAAAAGCTGGAGCTAGAAGGGCTGAAACCCTTTACAAGACCTAAAAAGAAGTTAAGTTGGAAGTATATTTCTGCTTAGATCTTAATCTAAGGTTAAGTAAAACTAAGACATCAAATAGAAAGGAAACTAAAGAAGAAGATATGAAGTTAAGAGATAAGATTTAATTTACTTTAGGATACAAAGAAAAAGTCTAGAATTTTAAATATCTCTGAGTGCCACAATAGAACTAATTATGAGGATACAGTCCTATCTTGGTAAAAAGGAATAGAAATTAATTAAATCTCCAGTGTACATAATTTTATAATCCTGCTTTCACATACCTCACATGCACAAAAAGCTTTCAAGGTATAATCCCAGCCAGCACTTCAACCCCATAGAGCTGCTCACTCATTCTCTTGTGGTTGTAGTGTGGCAGAGGAACAGCAGGGTAAAGGTGACAAACCTGGGGGTTGAGATAAAGACATATTAATAGGGGAAGAAAAGAGCAGATATGCAAGCAAAGCAAAACAAGGAATCCATTCACCATTTCCCATGGGCAGGCAGGTGTTCAGCCACTCCCATCATGTGTAGCAGTTACTTGGGAAGTCAAACACCATCCCTCTGAACACCCCCCCTCCCTTTGTCTCCTCCCAGCTTTATATATTGAGCATGGTGACGTATTTTGTGGGATATCACTTTTGTGACTTGGGCTCAGCTGTCCCCACTGCATCCCCTCCCAGTTCCTTGGGTATCCCAAGCCTTCCAGCTGGTGGGGTGGGGTGAAAAGCTAAAAAGACTTTGATTCTTTTTGAGGGCTGCTCAGCAACAACAAAAATATCCCTGTATTATCAACACTGTTTTCAGGACAAATCCAAAACTTAGATGCATACTAGCTACTGCAAAGGAAATTACCCCAGTCAAACTCAGCATAAACACAAACCAAGAAAAGAAATTACTACCAGGATGGAGTACAGTAATAGGCTAGAATAGAAGGTTCTCACAGGGTTCATTTAATGTCTTATTTATGGTTGTTTTCTTAACTTGTCTACAAGGTACAAGAAGAAATACAAGCTAAAAAGGTGTTTGATATTTATTCTATTTACTTATTAAGTAATTTTTTTTTCTGTCTGATATTTACCATTATAGCAGACTTGAATAAACTTCTAGTTTGAAAAGTTTCATGTTCCTGGAATTTAGCAGTATTTTTTCTCCTTTCCCCTTCTGTCATACCAAAATAATTAATTTTGGAAAATGCTTGATGAATGTTCATCAAATAACATGGACATGAAATAATATTATGAAATTGCAAGTTGAAAAGGATTTTACTGCTGAAATATTCCTCTATTTCTTAACTCTTGTGTCTAAGGGCAACAGTTTTTATGAAAAGCAAACAAACTGAAAAGTTTCAGGTTGTTCCCTCTGGATTTCACTCTGCTTTATTTGGAAAAAAAATGAGGAGTGCCTGCTTTAAGATTTACAAAAATGTGATACACAAGGCAAATGGTCCACTCATTTTGTTGTAAATTGCCATTTAATTAGATTTAGCTACATAAATTAAGAATTCCTTATAGAGAAAAATTTTTCATAGACCCTCCTGAGCACATAAGTTCCTTAAGATGCCAACATAAGTTCATTATGCTACCCATCAAAAATTATTTATTTTCAAAGTATTATTTCTTGAGGCAAATCTCTCTGCTTATATATTATTGGCTTCCAAGAAAAGCAACCCACTGAGTTAGCAATGAGTATAATTGGGATTTTTTAATTTAATTAGATTTATAGATTAATTTATACTTTATTGTTACTCTTACTTTAAAATCACTTTTTAGTTTCTTTAAAAAATTTTTGTGTATAGAAAAAAGATTACAAATATTGAAATAAAATAATGTTCATAAGAACTTTGAGGATGGTTTAGGTATTCATTATCCAACTTAGAAAACAAGCAGTTACTGGAGATTAAGTAGTCTGCTCCTGAGTTTCAAGTAAAGGAGTGTAGTAATGCCAAGACATCGGTCAAGAAATGTGATCACAAGATTAAAAAATGCAAGCCTGTACTGAGTAAGGGATTTAGGCCAAAGAATGGAATTAGACATGGAGATGCAGCTTCAAGCAAGTTGCTAACTATCTCTCAAAAGTATCTAAATGGCTTAAATGTAAGATAGTTCATGGGCTATGTTTTATCTCCTCATCAATTGGAACAGAATAACAAATCATTAGCCTGTGACTGATTTTTGGCCCCATTGGCTGAAGTCAGGTGAACTGAAACATTACTGATGATAAATCATAGAATATCCTGAGTTAGAAAGGACTCCCAAGGATCATCAAGTCCAACTGATGGCTCTGCACAGAAAAAATCCAAAAATCACACCATGTGAGTGAGAGAATTGTCCAAATGCTTCTTGAGTTCTGTCAGGCTGATACTGTGACCACTGCCCTGGAGAGCCTCTTCCAGTGCCCAACCACCCTAAGGGTAAAAACCTTTTTTTAATATCCAGTCTAAACCTCCCCTGACACAACTTCACACCATTCTCTTCAGTCCTGTCACTGTCACCACAAAGAAGAAATCATTACTTGCCCCTCCTCTTCCCCTCATGAGGAGGTTGTAACTGCAGTGAGGTCTGCCCTCAGTCTCCTCTTCTCCAGGCTGAACAGAAGAAGTCACACCTCATAAGGCTTCACCTCAAGGCTCTTCATCATCTTTATAGCCCTCCTTTGGATGCTCTCTAATAGATTAATGTCCTTTTTATGTTCTAGTGGTCAAAATTGTGCATAGGACTTGAGATAAAGCCATACCTCTAGAGACTCAGAGTAGAGAGGGGCAATCACTGCCCTCAGCTGTTTGACGATGCTGTGTCTAATGCAGTCCAGGACAGGGCTGGCTACCTGGGGCTACTTGTTGCATTTCTGGCCGCCAGTCACTTCTGACTCATATTCAACTTGCTATCAGCTAGGGGCTCCCAGGTCGCTTTCCTCAGCACTTCTCTCCAGCCTGTCGTTCCCCAGTCTGAGCATGACATCCAGGATTGCTCCTTCACAGAATTCAGAACTTGCCCTTGTTAAACTTCCTACAGCTGGTAGATAAAGATAGCTTATTCACAAAATCTTTTAAAAACCATTTGAAAGTACTATTGTTAAAATCCATACTTTGCCAGGCAAAAGGATGTGGCATATTTGTGTAGCTCACTGTATACATTCAGATTTTCAATTATTTAAGAAAAATATAATGTTTCTAACCATAAGGTTCAGTAGGTAATTCATTCAACATAAAGCATATTATGTGGAATATAACAATATGACAGTATTAACTTTTATCTGTAACCTTACAAAATAGTACATTCAAAAAAAAGGTGAATTGTTTTTATATCCTGTTGGTTCCTGAAAGCAACCAGACCAATTAATGACATTTCATTTTAAGTGTTAAGCAATTGCAATAATTCTACTTCAGACTCAGTTAGCAATTTGGTTTTCACCAATGGTGTTAAAAAAATATAAAGAATAGTAAAGGGCAGTTTCCTAAAGAAAAAGAGGCAAAGTTCCCTAAGGACAAAGGAAAAGAGATATTGAGAGAAAAGGGAGCAGAAATGGTAAGTTAACAATGAGTACATTCACTTATTAATGATGCTGAGTGTAACCATAGGGTACTGAAGGAATAATAATGACTAAATATTTAGTTGCTACAGTTACTCTCCTTGATCTTTCCATGAACCTCCCAAAGTGACAGCAGTGAGCACGGCTGTGGATCAGGGCCAAGTTTGCACTTTTGCCCACGGACCATAATTAAAATAGATTTATGAATGAGGAAATGCCTGCAGAAAGAGATCAGTCTTGCAACATTTCCCAGAGGTCATTAGATTTTTTGAAGACTAAACCGTAGTTTAAATCTACCCACTTATTGTGGATTCTTCCCTTTACAGCATATTTTTTACTGCAAAAAAGGCAGCTGAGTACGCATTCCAGTGAGATTCAGGGCCACTATTACTCATACTCATAGTTTGGCTTATAATAGCTTTGATTATATGGGCATCACTGTTTTCAGTGGCATAGAGAGTCTAATTGCCTTGCTTGCAGAATGCAAACTGTTTTCTTTTATGAATCCATGGAAACACAAGCTCTATATGGAAAGGATTATTATGAATTTTAGATTTATCTTAATGGGTTCTCTCTTGACTTTTTCTGAGAAGTTTCTTGTAATTTCTACCTACCATTGGTTACATAATTTCAGCTGGATTTCATTGCCTCTTTTTGAATTACCATGAAAAACCATCCTATGCTTTTAATGAAAGGGTATATTTTTTCACCCCAAATATACTTGTACCTCATATTGCAAACTGAATTAGTGAGATGAAGTGAAAGAACAATTTTTTCACATCTTTCATTGATACTCCATGTTAATGTTCAAAAGAGAAAAAAGGACAGACATGTAGAAACAACAAATTACAGCCCAACACTGAGTACACAGATGAGGCTTGTTCATTTTTTATAATGACATCAGCTTCTAGCACTTCTTTCCAATTCTGTGTCTATTTGATTGGAAACAGACAATGTATTCTCACTCTTATTAACTCCTGGCCTCTTCGTGCAAAGAAATTTTACATCCTTGCTAAAAAATTTCTGTGTTTGTAATTGTACATGTTTTGTTTTTCAGAAAACATATATCACCCCTCTGATTGCACAATTTCTTTTTTTAATGAGTTGTTTGGTTATAAAGGAAATACCAGGAGAATACGTATGTAAAATCTGAGTGCTTCATAAATGAATACTCTACAGGACCATATCTTGATTTTTCATGAATCTGCATAGTTCCATGGGCTTTCATGACCAAATAAATACATTCCAGGAACTGGCTGTTATATACATTGATCCTTCCCAAAGCAAATAATGATGAAGACAAAGTCATTTTAGATATCACAGTCTTAGTTTTCACTACAATATGTTTATTATGAAGGCACATGGAAGGAAATTTTCTTTCCTCTGTGCATTCCCCTGTTTCTGAAGTTAATTTAAATTAGAGAAGTCTCTCCAGTCCAATAGCCCCACATGGAGAAACTGGTTGTGAATAACAAATTCTTTTCAACTTTTTTCACTAGTGGTTTCCACTGCTGCAAGCATTTTTATTGAGACAATTGTCAGCTAGTTAGATTTTTGATTATTTTTCCCTGACAGATCAGTGGAAGTAACAATAGCCTGAAGGAGAATAAGATCTAAGAATTACTGAATTATATTACTTATTGTGAATAGACAGCTGTCTGGCAGATGCAACTTAATATAAGGACATAATATATTCTAAGCTAGATAAGATATCTGGATATTCATTGTAACATGTGCTGAGCAGTTGTAAAAGCCAAACCAAGTCATGGTGAGCCCACACTGGTGATGAGCAGTAATAGTATATTGCTATGGGTAAAATATTCTATCATCACCAATGGTAGAATTACTACTACTATTCCCCCATAAAAACATGGAGTTTCAAGGCCATTGTCTAACACAATATCTCAGAGTGAACTTCAAAAGATAATCTGACATGAGAATTTCCTTTTGATTTTATTGTTTAAAGTACATTTTTTCAAAGTAAAAGAAAAAGAGAAGTTGGGAAATTAAGAAATTTTGCAGGCCAGCTACCTTGCTTCTAGCTCTGAGAAAACAGAGCTCAAATAGAATGAGAGATAATAGAATGAGACAGTGACTCAAGGATTTCTGTTCTTTAGAACACTCTCCTTGAATGAATGATTTCCCTTGGACCACTAAAGATGAATTCAAGTTGCAGTGGATGGTGCTACATCAGGACTAAGTATTTTCATGTTTTGCATGCGTTTTCCAAATACATCTCTACTTGTTCATAGAGTTGAATGTGTGAACATATATATAATTCTTATTACTTATCTTAGTTTCTAATTTCCTTTTAACATCAGAAGATGGTGTCCAACTAACACAGGGACAAATACAGAAACCAAAAATGTGGATATTCCATATGTGGTCAGTTCAAACCACTGCATTGCTACCAAACTTCCTACCTTACATATTTTCTCTGCTCCAGCATGGGTCTTCTCCATGCACTACAGATCTTCAGGAACAGGCTTCTTCTTAAAAGACTTAGTGTTAATCCCCAATAGGACACAAGTCTTGTCAGAATATCTTCTCCTACATAGCCTTCTCTCTACAGGCTGCATTTTCCCTCAGGAGGCATCTATAATTTGGGTTTTCTATGGGCTGTAATTTCTTTCAGGCATTGCTCTTGTTGCAGCACAGGGTCATCCACTGGATGCAGGGGGACAACCTGCTTCACCACTACATTCTCTACAGACTGCACCAAAGTCTCTGTCTGATGATTGTAGCTTCTTCACTCTTTGCTCCCCATCCTTCCTTAGTGACCTTGGTGTACTACAGAGCTCTTTCTCCCAAATTTTGCTCACAGATACACAGAATAACTCCAGTCAGAAAAGACCAGAGTGGGTCATCTGATCCAATCTCTGTATTCAAGCAGGGTCTTCCTACAGAACACTGCAGAGCATTTCCTCCAAATGATTCTTGAATTTCTTTGGTGAGAGATACTCCAGAACCTCTCTGGGCAATCTGTTCCAGTGCTTGGTCACCCACACAGTAAAAAAGGTCTTCCTCAAATTCAGATGGAACTTCCTGTGCGTCAGTTTCTGCCTGTTGTCTCTTTTCCTATTGCTTGGCACTACCAAGAAGAGCCTGGATCCAGCCTCTTGACACCCTCCCTTCAGACACACATTGATGAGGTTCCCTCTCATTTTTATCTTGTAGTTGAACAGGCTCAGTTCTCTGAGCCTTGTCTGATAATAGAGATGTTCCAGTCCCTATATCATCTTTGACAACCCCATTGCACTTACTCCAGGAGCTTCATGTACTGAAAAATCCAGAACTGTACACAGCACTCCAGATGTGGCCTTGCCAGGGGCAGGATCACCTCCCTCAACCTGCTGGCAATGTTCTTCCCAATGGACCCTGGGATAGCATTGGCCTTCTTGGCATTTCTTGGCATTTCTTGGCATTCAGGGCACACTGCTGGCTCATGGATATTTTATTTTCCACCAGGACCCCCAGGTCTTTCTCCACACACAGCTGCTTTCCAGAAGGTCAGCCATGAGCCTGTACTGGTGCCTGGGGTTATTCTCCCCAGGTGCAGGACGCTGCATGTCCCTTTGTTGAATTTCAGAAAGTTCTTCTCTGCCCATCTCTGCAA
The DNA here is from genome assembly GCA_024865655.1 of Emberiza elegans. Taxonomy (NCBI): domain Eukaryota; kingdom Metazoa; phylum Chordata; class Aves; order Passeriformes; family Fringillidae; genus Emberiza; species Emberiza elegans. The sequence continues at coordinate 25,507,049 of JALJVW010000139.1, read as the reverse complement.
CCTGTCGAGGTCCTTCTGCAGGGCTGCACAGCCCTCTGGGCTATTGAACACTCCTCCCAGATTGGTGTCACCAGTGAACCTGCTGAGGAGGGATCTGCACATTCATCCAAGGCATTGATGAATAAATTAAACAGTACTGGACCCAACACTGAGCACTGGGGGACACTGCTGGTTACCAGCTTCCAACTAGAGCCCACGCCACTGATTGTAATGGGATCTGCCATTCAGGCAGTTCTCAATCCAACTCTCTGTCTACTCATCAAGTACCTACGTCCTGAGTTTGCCTAAGAGGATATCCTGATAAACTCCCGTCTCTCACAGGCACATTTTTTACCTTTTGTGTTGGTGAGTGTGGGGTTATTTTGGAGCTGGCTGGAATCAGCTATGTTCAACATAAACCTCAGTCTCTTCTCATAGGGAACAAAGCCTTGCAAGGTATAGCAAATATAGTAATACAGAAAGCTAGCTGTGTGGGTCTTACAATCCTATATTTATATAAATTATTTGTTAAAACCATATTTTATTCACTTTACCTCTAGCATAGTTTTGTCAAGAGTTATAGTTGGAATCAAAATAAGATGCATCTCTTTATTGTCAGAAAGGTCTTATACATCCATGTTTCATAATAAATAGTGAAGCCAAAGATTTTAAATATTTTGCATGCTTGTAAGAAATGTCTTTTTTTTTTAACCTAGGTTCTTGCTCATAAAATGACATGGACTATATTATTACAGAGAAAGTAGACATGGATTTGCAAAGCATCAGTGCTATAGGACCAAAATGGTCATTTAGGAAGAGAACAGATGCTCCAAATCAGATTGAAAGTATTTGGAGATCGTGTCTTGACACATAATTATATAAATGTCTGTCTAATTATCAAGATACTGATATTGAGCAATGCAATGGATGAGAAGCTGAAGGTGATTCTAAGCTTCATTCCATAAAAGATTGCTCTAAGGCTAAAGAGTGCTTGAGACCACTGAATGTCTGATGCCAGTGCCTGAAATATGATGCTGTCATTCAGGCATATGCTCAAAGCCATTCAGGCAAGAAGTGAGATGACCAAACAAAAGCACCCAAGAGGTGCAAATCATCTGTGTATTTTTATTGTAGAGTATGAAATTTATCATGCCACATAGGAAATCTTAATAGAGCAAAGAATACCATTTCTCTCCTCTTATCAAGTATACTGTGACTGACTGCTATCAAGGAATATGATTTATAGCTTTGTAGAGAATTTATCAAAATACCTGAACTCTCTGAACCAGTCCATCCTTGCCTGAATACATTGAAGACTTAGTCTTTGGAAAGTTGCTGCCATATAAGCTCAGGAAATTCACTAAGATGAGGATTAGCATTGATAAATTACTGTACAGGAGCATACAGAATTTAACAGGGTATGGAGGAGGCAAGGAGAAAAGCAAAACTATAGCTGCTCATTCTTTGGCCATGTACTATAAGCTCAGGGGACTACAGTTCATTTCAACAGCAGTGATTGCATTTAATATCCTTTTTCTGGCATGGAATAGAAACAGGTGTCTGCACTGACCTCTCTGTAGTTTTAGTCACAAGGTATTTTCTTGCTTTTGAAATACAGTGGATATATTAAGAATTTACTTTTGTTTCTGAGATGGTGCAGTGGTGCAATCTATCCAGATAAAGTCTCCTTTCTGAATCAGTCTTAGTTCATTTCCAGTGTTGCCAATAATGTTGGAGAAATACTTAATTAAGAATCTTATTCTTACTAATTGTGTCAAGTACTTTTTTCCCTTGTTTCCCTCCTCAGTTAGAGTGTAACAGTGGATACCCAAGGAGAAAGAAAGAGACATAATTAAGAAAAATAGAAGCAGTAATATATGGCGTTTTGTTTTACTAAGATGCAAGACGTGTAAAAAGAATTAACCTATGAGTGGAAAAAACAGGCAGAAAAAGTGGGTGTACTTGTACAGCCAAGAAGGTATGCCCACCATTTATTTAAAGGATTTGTAACCTTTATAGATCTAAATCTTCTTGGCTACCCAAGCCACAGCTGTTGCTCAGATAATTTTTCCATGTTGTTTTTCTTTTTTTCTCTCTCTCCCCCTTCAAGTTTGATTATTGTTATGTACCTTCCATGACATATTACTTTTTAAAATGTTGGGAAATATTGTGCTAAATGCACAAGTCTTCAGCCCCCTTCCAGACACTGTGTGTCTCCAACCAATTTTCCCTTTCATTCCACCAGCCAGCTGTGCTATGTAACAAATACAACCTAAAGGAGGTTTAAGATGTTGGTTTTTATTTGAAAAAAAAGTGTCAAGGATGACAACCAAGCATCTAGTTAATTTCATTGCAGGTACTGGCATCTGGAAGACAGGAACAAAAAGAGAAACATTTCCACATTAAACTATGATCCCGTTATACAGAAACAATGCCATACAAGAGTAATGATCAAAATTTACATGGAACATCTGTTCAGTGCATTCATATTATTTTCATTCTTCTTTTCCAAAATATTGTACTAATCAGAATTTTCACTGGTTGAGAAAAGTTTACAGAAAATAATGAGCTTGATTTCCAGAGCTAGTAAATTCAATACAGAACAGAACCTTGCCCCTGTGGCCTCTATGCATATTCACAACCAAATTATTTATCTGGCAATTCAAAATTGAGCAATCACAATGCACTGTTCAGAAATGACCTGATTGTGGCAAAAGCTTTCATAGGAATACTCAGGGTGATTCCAACTGAAAAGTCATAAGCTGCTTGCAGAACCTTTGAGGACTGAAAAGGAAAAATCCAGTATGTGTTTGCTCTCTGCTTTTATACTTTGCACAGAATCACTCACACACCCAAATTCTCATGTGAGCTTCTACAAAAGATGTAAGAATGCCTCCCAGGTTACTGGTAGCATTACACTTTGTTTACCAAAGGCTGAAAACTCTGGCTTTTTGATCTCCCTCCACACATCCATGTGAATAATGTGCACTGTTGAGTCTGCTGGTGGAGTTCTGTAAGTCTGTCTTACAGAAGGTCCAACACAGAAAATTACAGAACCTGGTCCACATAAAAATTTTCTTTGTTCATTCCCCCCTCCACCCTCCACAAGATGCCAGGCATGGCATACTTTATCTAAAAGTGTATAGCAGACCAAGATGAACAGGCTTCTCACTATAAGATGACAGTCAAATTGCCAAGGCTCACAGGAACCTGGACACTGTTATCTGGGTCATGACTTTTATGAAGAGTGCCTGCCACAGGAAGACAGGAAGATGACTTCTATGAAGCATGTTGCAGTTCACATCCGTCTTCACTTATATTAACTTGAAAGGAAATTAAAGGCATGGAGCTGGGGATTTCCAGTCTTTTTAACAAAGACAACATGCTTTTAATGTTGTACTTTAAAAAAAAAAAATCCATTTTATTGACTATCTGGAAAAATTGCAAGATCTGAATATAAAGTTTATCTGAGAAGCTGTGGAGAACAAATCGCCCTGGTTTTGCTTTTATTGATGTCAAATCACTTTTGAGCAGATTAGAGGAACTAATTTAGAACACAGCCTGTTTTTGTGTTCTTAATCTCTCTTTGGATACTTTGCTTAATGCTTTAGCCTGCATGTGCATATAGTCTTACTAGACTCCAACAGATGGCCTGTATCAAAGTTTTTCTTGAAAGAACTGTGACTAATGTGAGCTGGCCTCATTAATCAAATGCGGTCTGTATGGAAATAGTCTCTAGCTGTGGATTGAGTAATTTCAAAAAGCCTGAGTTAGAAAGGACACAACTGGTAATACACAAACCCACAAATGTGCTTTTTTGTGTGTCTGTGTGAATGTTTGTGAGGCAGAGAGTATGGTTAAGAATCTATGTTTTGGAATTATTCATAAGGTATGCTCTGTAATCACAGTTTCTTTACAAAGACCTATAAAGTTCATTAATTTGTATCAGTGAATGATTTTTGGCTAAGGTCTTTTAAAACAAAGTATTTTTGTTTGATTTGGCTTCTCTTTTTAGAAATATTCCTGCTCTTAATATGGTACACATTGGGCATCATTTTAAGATCTTAACCTTCAAAGTATAGAGGTTATAGATGAGAAAATGGCATTCTGCATTCCCTCCTAGAAGCAGTGATCTGTTAACTCTAGAGCCTTGTACATTAATGTCGTAGCTTCTCTGCCTGGGACAGCACCCCGCTGTCCTTGCAAAACTGGATAATGCAGAGCAGGCCATACTGGCCATGACAGCCCTGTTCACATGAGTATTGGTCCAATTCTGAAAGCACTGTCAGAAAACTGTAAGCTAGATGGACAGCCAGAAGGAGATGAGAATATATTAGAATCTCATTATGTTTTCTTGACAATGTGTTTTCTAGCAGACTTACTAATGCCAAACAGCTGTATTAAAACCTTTGTGAGACCAGCAGAGAGATGCCCACCTGTGTACATAGACTGAACTGGCAGCCTGGAAATGAGATTTCTTCTGTTTCAGATACTGTACTGTGTTGTTAGAATAGATCAAAAAAGGTGAATTTAAACACACTTTGGCTTTGGACGATACTTCATTCTGCATTCTCCTGTGAAAGTAATCTTGATGGGACTTTATTGCTTTTAACATAACAGAGTAGCACAGTGTAAACATAACCCATGAATTTGACACTGCTGCCATTACATTGACAATAGCTCACTCCACAAATAACCCCACTGAAATACAGTGAGCTGTTTCCTCAGCTCTGATGTTATTGTTAGTAATATACAGCAAGGCCAAGGCACAGCACTTGTTTTAGGTTCTGCTTCATTACCTTTTCAGTTGTCAGTTATGAAGACACAATATCCCCATTGAGATCTTGTTTGAAAAATTAACTCTATTCTACTTAGCAAATTTGCCTCATACTGCATTGCTGTGAAAATCATTGACAATAAGATTTAACAGATGCTAGAAAGATTGCTTAAAGATCCTACAATTGTTGATAGTCAAGTTAGACTGAACTAATACTGAGACATCAAGTTGCAAAGATAGTAAGGAAAGAAGGTTATAGCTAAGTGATGATGTATTGACTATTTTCAGGGAGAGGGTGGAGTACAGAGTAACAAATCTGAACCTGTTGCCCAGACATTGGAAAATGCATTTGAATACTGCCCAGTGACTTGGATTAATACAGAGATACTGTATATGTCAAATAAAGGAAATGAAATTAATATCAAGGTCCAAACTATTGGTGTTTGCACCTCAGGAATACTGAAAATATTAAAAAAATTACTATGAATATAAAAAAACCCAACAATCCCAAACCAATCACTTCTAGGACAGAAAAAGTTAATGAACTGATAAATAAAAGTATGTACAAATCCACTAAGCTGACCACTCTGAATTGTTTGGAGGACGATGTTAATCTGAGCTATGTTAATTTTTATCTGGCCAAATTCATGTTCATTGAACTTAAATTAAAAAAATAAAACAAACCAAAACCAAAACCAAAAACAAAACAAGAACCACCAAAAACCAAAATGAACAAACCTAACCAAACAAAAAGACACTTATGCCACATTTCATTAGATGGAAAACGGTATACTATAATCAGTGAAAATGTGAAGGAACACAGTATCACCGAGTCAGTAAAAGGTGACCTTTTTAGATATTGCTGTGCTGCAAAGGTCATATTTGACTATTTAGGCATGGCAAGTGCATCACGTTGGAGAAGTTTCTGAGGAATTTTTTATGTGGTCATTACTGAGGGCCTTTTGCTAGGGACTCTGAAGTGTTCCAGTCACACTGAAGCACACTTGCAGTGTCCTGTAGCTGGAGGCATCACGCTTTCAGACTCTTGCCCTACTGAGGAATTTCAACTACCCTGACATCTGCCAGAAAAGCAGCACAGCGAGCTGTAGGCAACACAGAAACCTTCTGGCATACATGGAGAATAAATTTTGAGCTGCAGTGATCATGCATTGGTGAAAATCACAATCCTCAGGGATATGGATCAGGTAAGGAATAAAGGTAAGTGCCTGAAACTGTAGGAAAGCCAACTCCCAGCTTTCCAAGGAGACAGTGAATGGGATCCCCTGGCAGACTGCCCTCAGAGACAAGGGAGTGTAACAGAGCTGACAGATCTTTGAGGAAACCTTTGATAGAGCTCAAGGGCTAGCAATCGCCAGGAGCAAGAAATCAGATAAGGGTTGCAAGACTGGCATGGCTGAGTGGGGAACTAACAAGTATGGAGCAAGTGCACAGAGAGTAGAGACAAGGACAGGTAGTCTGGGAAGAGCATAGAGATGAGGTTCAGTTGTGTAGAGATGGGTTGAGGAAACCAAAGGGAAGACAGAACTGAACCTGGGAAGAGACAGAGAAAAACAGGGAGGGTTTATACAGGTATGCTAACCATAAAAGTAAAGTCAGAGAAAATTTAGCCCCCAACAAATGCTGGAAAACTGGTAACACCAGTCTCAGTCTTCATTGGCAACACGTCTTCCCATATTTCTTGAATGGATGTGCAGCAGAATGAGGACTGGGGGGAGCGACATGCTTCCCTCTCTAAGTAAATGTCAGGTTCATGACCACCTGAAGAACCTGAATGTGCTTAAGTCTGTGGGATCCAAAGTGATGCATCACAGGGTCCAAGGGGATATGTCTGATGCAGTCCCAAGCCACATTTGAAATGTCTTGGCCATTAGGTGAAATCCCAGGTGACTGGAAAAATAATAATACATAAATGGTAAAAAATAATGATTCATAAAGATGCCATCATCTTCAAAAAAGATAGAAAGGAGGATCCTGGGAACTACTGACCTGTTTAGGCTCACCTAGAGAAGGTGAGAAGTTCATGGAACAGATCTTCCTAGAAGCTGTGTTAAGGCATATGGGGGACAGGGAGGTGGCTTGAGACAGCCAGTGTGTCTTCAACAATGGCAAGTCCTGCATGACCAAGCCAGTGGCCTTATATTGTAAAGCGACTCCTTCAGTGGACAAGGGAAGGGCTACAGAATAATTTATCTGGGCTCTGTAAAGTCTTGAACAGAGTCCCCCCAGCATCCTTGTCTTTAAATTGGAAAGAGATGGATTTGATAACTGGATGTTGGATAAGAAAGCATTTGGACAGTCCCATCCAGAAGGTAGTGGTCAATGACTCATCCTGTCCTTTGGGTATGCCCCTTGACATACCTGAAGGACAGAATGCCATCCACTATGGCTGCTGTTTAAACTTATTATTTGAGTCTTATTTTGTTCCTGTTGTGATTAAACACCACATTGTTGAAACTACTATACCTGATAATAAAGATCACCACTTCTCCTGATTTTTCCTTTTATCCTTCCTTGTTTTCTTTATTTCTCTCCATGCTGTGATATATGCAGGCTTCAATTTAATGTCAAACTTATTGAGAAAAAAAAAACAAAAAATTTCAAGTAATTTTTGGAATTCCATTTTCTTATTTCAGAATCAGTGAAATTGAGTACAACACACCCATGATAGAGTATAATATTGTGAGATGCAGCTCCTTAACATGTTGACTCCTGATTCATCTATATCTTTTGTAATGTCATGCTTTATGATTTGCAGATCATCCAGTATATTTTCCTTCTTTCTCTTTTATGCTCACGAAAGTTATTGGCTTGTTTTTTTTTGTTTGGTTCATGAAGACAAATACATTTTTTGACTCAGTCATGAAGCTGGCAAAGACTGAAATCTCAGAGGTTTAGCTTCTTTGTGAGAGATTCTTTTTTCAGCAGCTCTACATCTAATTTTCTTTGTATACCATCATTTGAGATTCTCAAGGTAGAGCTTATTGGCAGTGACCTGCCAGACATCCCAGGTCTTAAGGATGAGTGAATAAACTTAGCTGAATGCTGTTGAATATGTGATAATGCAATTAGTATTCTTGCCAACTGAATTGAAAATGAGATGTTGTGTCTTCAGGGACCTTTGTACTCTTTTGTAAGTGTTTTTTTTTCCCCTCTATTTTCTTTTAAATACATCAGATACGTACGAGCTAAGCAAAAATGTCCATTATAAATTAAAATAACTTTGTACTGTAGATTAGGTGATTAGGTGGCCACTTCTGATTTGGCAGTTAAAGTTTTATTTACTTCACTGCTTAAGAAACAACAGACAACAATATGATTTGTTTATTTTTTATACAAATAAAATTATTACTGATGAATAAATATACAATTTTACATTCAGAACAATATATATAGGATGAAGTGGAACAAAGCCCTGGCTGTACTACGTATTAACCTTATACCAAGGTAGGTCAGATCAGTTAATTTCCAAGATTTGCTGATAACAGTAGGGTGTGGTAGACTGGCAAAAAATCAGATGATCCTAATAATCTTGATATTTAATTCTTAGCTTGTTAATGCTAATCGGCTCTGTGCAGATTTGTTACATAGAGGTGCACAGGCAATAGTGCAAAGAATTGGTGCCCACTATTTTTTAGTAAATATTAGGGGAAGATTTTTCCTCGAAAACATACAAGAATGCTGATATTTTCCTTGGAAAAACCTCACAAGGGAGGTGTATGACTTACAGGCTGTATATCACTTCCACTACAGCTGTTATAGTCAATGACTTTAAACCCACAAAGTGAATAAATCAGGTATCTCTGCTCATTAGGAGGGGTGAGCATGAAGCTGATTTGTGAAGTGAAGCTATTTGTAACAATGATGATTCCCTTCAGCTGAAAAAACACAGGGTGTTGTCTACTTCAGACTTTTTGACAATGCTGTGAAGCATTTTGTTCAGAATGAAGCAAGGGTAAAAAGAATTTAAAAAAAAAGAAAAAAAACCCCAAACAACTAACAATACAGGAATACTCCCTGCTAGAGGTGCAAAATACCAGGAAGGCATCCAGCTAGAGTAGACCCTCAATGAAATTACCCCACAAGATATGCAGCTCTTGGGAAGCTGGGTGATTTCATTTACCCTTTGGGCATGCTATAGAGAATTAATGCTGTGGGTCAGTGACCAGCCCAGAAAGCAGTACCTGTACTGACTGAAAGTATTTCATTGTATTTTACTATGGGCACCCAGAATTAGAAGCAGAATAAGGAATAATATTATTTATATTGTATAACCTTCACACTCCTGAAGAGTCCATACTAAAGGGAAAGTGTGGTGTATGACTCCATGTTGGAGTCATGGATAATGAAATAGGTCTGAGGGATGAGGAAATAATTTCAGAGTTCATTGTATGAACCAGGGAATCTTGGTTCAGATGAGAAGCAGGACTGGATTTCCAGGAGCTAGCCAGCAACATTTTTGCCTTTCCTATTGCTCTTACTATTCTTCTCCTGGTGATATAAACATAAACTTTTTGTCCCATCTCCAAACCTCAGGGTTCTGTTACTCTGTGCCTGGCACTTTTCTCTGGGATTGAGTGATATGTGAACTGGCTTTATCCCAGATATGTACTATTTCACTATGACATAAATGAGAAGATGCACTTCCACATGAGATGAGGATGTAATTGTGTGTCTTATACCAAAGTTTAGCCTCTAACAACCCCACCAGCATTTTGTGGTATGTTTTCCAACCTAAATATGTAGTACTTATAGTTAGGAAATATTTCTGCCTTTCATTTATTTTGATAGATGTCACTTTTGAGTTTGTCAACTAATAAGTGCTAAAAATTATAACATTTCTTGTTTTCACTTGCAGGAGTAGGAAGAGATGCACCTACCTACTATCTTTCTTAAAAAAAACAAAACCATAGTCCTTTATTTTCTCTTTATTTTGAAGAATCCCTCTGCCCCTTTGAATATAGTGTGGCATCAAACAAATGCAGGTAACAAAGAAAGCACAATGTAAAAACTCATGTGGAGGATTGTAGAATGACAAGGAGCTTTGCAGACCTCTATAGACTACATCCCTCAGAATATAAAATGATATATAAAATAATCATCATATCCTCACCACTTTCAGGTTATCATTCTTGTCTCAGATGATTTTTCTCTTGGTGTGACAAAGAGAAATTTTGGTACTGAACAACAGAATGGTTAATGTATTAATGTATTCACAGCATCTATCCATAGTGTGTATCAGGATACTTGTAAAGATATTAAATGTTCATCTGTAAACTATTTTAAGGGAAATAATGTGTCCAAACAGTTTCAAAATATTCTCAGTGTCTCAATTTAAAAAAAAAATGTTTTTATCCTTGAATGTAGTTTTCTCAATGGATAATTTCTTTTCTCTTCTCTCTTCTCTTCTCTTCTCTTCTCTTCTCTTCTCTTCTCTTCTCTTCTCTTCTCTTCTCTTCTCTTCTCTTCTCTTCTCTTCTCTTCTCTTCTCTTCTCTTCTCTTCTCTTCTCTTCTCTTCTCTTCTCTTCTCTTCTCTCCCCTTTTTTATCCTTTTCACTTGCTATAATGAAATAGAAAAAACTAGTTTTTTGAGATATATGTTCTGCTGATCAAATTTTGATTCTGAATAGCTCACAGATTTCCTGACAGCCATAAGTATCCAAGCTCAGTGGGTATTTGTGCTCTCTAGTATCTATAAATATACTGCAGATTTGTGATTGTTTTATGATGGAAGTTTATTTTATTTTATTCTTGCCTTCACAGTTGGCTTTGGATTTTTTTCTGCTTTATAGACCCTTGTCTTTTTATTAGTTCTATGTTCCCTGTTGATTTTATGTTTTATATTCCTGCTGACACTACCAGCATCTCACTGTAAACAAGAATGCTGTATCTCAGTGGGTTATTTTCTGTTAATAACCTGTGATACAGTATATAAATAAACCAGAGAGGAGTTCACAGGTGCAATTTATTAGAGTTATTGCAATGTGACTTCAGTAATGGTCTCTAGTTCTTTAAAAACTTTGGTGTGTTTTGAGTTGAAGAAGACAGCTATATATTGCAGTTCATGAGAGAAAAATAAATATCAGTGTAATGAAATATGTCCAAGTCCAACTCAATAATAATTGCAATTTCTCAGTGTCAATACTTGGAGACCTATGTGTATCTCACAATAATTCAAATGTAAGTACACCAGTAAAGTAACACATTATTCAGGTTAGACTGGAAGTATGAAACCAAACAAAATGGAAAACCATGCAAAATTTTCTGTCTCCATATACTTATTTCACTGTTAACTACACTGTTAACTTAATCCTAGCACTTCCCTGTTAAACTTCTCAATAAAGAATCATATTTCAGACATATGTTTTACCCAGGGAGAAGAGCTGTGTAAAACAAACAAAGCATAATTCAGAGATTGTTTGAATCCTATTCAAAGTTGCAATGAAGCTCCCAAATTACTCAAATTATTTTTTAGCATACTTTTTAGAAAATCTGACTAAGGTGAAAGTCAAAATTTTATCAGTAATAATGTATCTTGCCCACAAAGAATAGAGCTGTCAGCTCTGAAATGTCTGTGAAGGCCACTGTGCTTTTCATCATTCACTGCTGCTAATAAGAAATTAAATCTAGAGACTCTAGTACTTGGTGTGAGTCAGATTAAAGGAAAAAATAAAGTGCTCAGAGCAGCTAAAAAGCAGTGTTCACCCTACCCTTTCTCATCCTTATAAGCTGATCTGTTGGCTCAAATACAATCTATTCAGAATGTTTTGGAATCACTTATCATATTCAGAAGTCTGTTATAAAATCATATTTTAGAACTCTTTCCACTCAATACTGTAAGTTTTATATGTAAAACACTATAGTTTGTGCTCTTTTCTAAGATTAATTTATAATCATCATCTTCTTTAGACATTGGCATCACTCCAAACAGAGTGCAGGTGGTACCTTTTGACCAACCACAGAGAGAAAGGAGAAGCTTTCCATTTAAGGAGGACAGATAGTCTGTCTTGCACCTCAAGTAAAGTTGATTGCTGACATGGAAAACCAAGGTTATTGAAGGTGTTTGAATTGGAGCTACTTCATACCCCTGGAAGGTGGAGACCCCAGAAACCTTATTTTGATGAAATATCAGGTTTCCCTGTCTTATCCACTCTACAATTTACAGAATCTAAAATCATATATCCTTGGTGTCTCACAGAAGAGGAACAGCTGACCTAGAAAAGTTAATTTATTTTTGTCTATTACTGTTGTCAGCAGAGTTATTCTGTAGAAAGGACTTTTTACACTGGTTACCTTTGATTTTAAAGCCTTTGTGCTGACATTAATAATTTCATTCTCAGAAATTAAATTCTCTCAATGACTATGGAAAAATATCTGTTAGGAGATGCTCGTCCCACAACCATTCCAGTTCCAGGGTTTGCACATTCAGTAAAAACCTTTGTGTATATTACTGTCACATGCATAACCAATTTTTTCCTCCCTGCATAAGAATGAATCCTGTGGGATTTATGGACATTAAAGTTCAAGGTTTTCTCAACAGGCAGCAGGAGCTGAGGGACGATAACACCATGAAGGCAGTGCTTAGGTCCTGTCTAAACTCCTGCCTTGTAAGTTGCTGGGAATGCTACTGCCAATTCTAAAGGCAGGAAGAGCAGGCTTGTTTCTCCCATGTAGGTGCCATCAGGATTCAGGGACAATCATGATACCTCCAGCAGAGAGACTCTCTGTGGACTTCAGAGAGAACAGATCCTAGTCTTGTATAGGGAAAGTTTCTGTCTTACAGGAAAATGAAAACAAATTTTAACTTAACTAATGCATTGTCTGTATTACTACCATGATAGTCCTGGGCAGACAATATAAGATCCTAACATTTTTTTTTATTATTATTAGTTTAATTGCAGTTGTTTCAATATCACTTTTAAATCCCATGGAAATATTTATGTATCATCCTTACAAAATACTCTGGGACTTGTAGGAGAAAAAAAAAAAAATGTAAGAACATAGGGAAATGTAATTTAAAATTCCTCCAAAATATATGATTTTTTTTTTCATTTTCCAGCTTTCCTTTTGTCAAAATTTCTATTGCTCTTCTGTTTAGAGATATAATAATTCTCTTTTTCTATTATTTGCACTGTCGAGATTTTTTCTTTTGTATGATATTATAGCAAATGCACTACATATGAACTGGAACTTATACTAGGACATGTGCTAGAAATATCTTTAATCCTGGTCATTTTTAAATACAAGCACGAGCCAATGGCAACAATTGCCTGTTTTCCTAAAAAGTGAAATTTTGCTCTTTAGTACACAGACATGTTGTAATTGTTTCTTCATCTATGATGTAAATTGCAGAGAAAGTGTTTGTTCTTTTTTTTCTGGACAAACAGGCTAAAATTTTTCAGATCTTTGTTGCACGTACTTGAGTTTTCATGCAGGGTCCTCATACTTTGTGCAGATATAGTGCTATGAGAATACATCTGATATGTCTTCCTGGTAATATTACATACACGAGAACTGAAAATTTGATTTACCTTTACCAACATTTTCAAGGAGTTTGCAGCTTGTCACATATGAAAGCATATTACAAATTAAAAACCAAATAATTGACCATTTTCTTTAAGCTGTTATGTAAGAAGGAACTGTCACAAGCTGCTACCTCAACTGAAGGACCTGATCAGTGAGAAGGGAAGATACATTTTTATTATTAGTCACCTTTTATGTACAGATGACATCAAAATATATACTGGCTATATGATAGCCAGTGCTGAATCTTCTGGGATTTGTTCTTTCTGAAAGATGTTCTGTCACTAGCAATACTCAAAAGTGTGTTAGTTCATCATCCCAAGATGCTACCCACTTTCCTGCTATCCAACACCCCTTGTCTTTGATGTCTGTAGTGTCTGCATGTCTGAATGTTAATAAAATAGTTTATTATTTGAATAAATGCAAACCATATGAGAAGGACAAACATTTACAAGTACTTTTTCTCCTTCTAATTCCTTAGGACTACATCTTTCTATGTTGTCAAGGCCTTCTGTGATATTAAGAGAGAAACAACAGTGTGTGAATGACTTGTGGATGTCAAGTTCTCCTAGATGTTCTCTAATCCACTTTCCCTTGAACAAGTGAAAGTCTTCCAACATTCTTTACCCTGGTCTCCTGTGTCAGAGACCCCTGAGGGCTGCTCTTGTCGTTGAAGAACAATGAAAAGAAGGCATTCGGTTCCTCTGTTTTCTTTGCATTCTCCGTTATTACCTTCCTTTAGTCCTGGTCTCACATAATCCTTTGTTTGGATTTTGTATTGAAGTGTTTGAAGAAGCTCTTCTTGTTTTCCTTGACATTCTTGGCCAGATTTAATTCCGAATTTCTGAGAGAATTTTTTGTCAGCTCAGATGCACAGTTAAACTGCATTTCCTCTGCATTTTCTCAGCTGTATGCAGCTGATACAAGCACTTTTACTCAACCAGGGAAATTCTCTCACATACCTTAACTCAAAAGTATAGATCAATCATTTCAAATGAAAAATTGAACTGTCAAGAAAGTTTATGATTCCACAACCTGGCACTGGAAAGTAGCCCTACCCATGGCAGGGGGTTGGAGCTAGATGATCTTTAAGGACCCTAACTCTATAAAATCAATTTCTGATCTGGTGGTTCCATTTCTAATTAAGAGCAAATTCCTTTCTATGCCTCCTTATCATAGACATTCTTATATGTCATGTTGAACATTAAATTTTTCCATTCGGTTTTTAGGCAAAAAGTTTTAACTACTCAGCACTTCAGCTTTGTGGAGGTTTAAAATAGTGCATCTTTAGACCCTTATTCCCTTATATCAGTGAAGATGAATGATAATATGTATATAAAATATTTAAATTAATCAGTGCTGCTGACTACATATGCAATTTCATAGAAGTCAATGGAATTCAAGTGACAAGCCTCTAATCACTTCAGTTTTCTAGAAGTTTATTAGAGAAAGGCAGAAATAAAAATTAACCTAATATAGTTTTATATTTGCGATTTCTGCACTTTCATATTATTTTGAAACTCTACTTATCAGTAGATAAGGAAAATACACCTATCTGTATATGCACTACGTGGTTTATCAGTAGATATCAAAATAAACTTATAACAGTACTATGAAAAAAGTGTATGTTTTTATATAAATTCAGATTTTCTTAATATTTTTTACCAACTGGGGCCAGTGAATTTTTAAATCTATGTAAGTTAAATGAATTTTATATACATATTTCAGCTACCTGTATTGCACTAACCCATTGGACTTAGCACAAACTTATACCTAGAAGTAGAAGGATTTATTTTCCCAGTTTTCTTAATGCTTCATGCTGTTGTCTGGTAATCAGAGATTGAAGCTTTGAAAGTATGATGTTCTTATATAGGCTTGCTCATCTATTTTTTTGGCTTTGTGTTTTTCACTTATTGAGTCACTATTCAATTTTGATTTCATGTTAATTGCTTTGCTTTTAAAGTTCCAGGCAGTTACTGGATAATTTCCTGTGCAAAGAGGTTAAAGCTAATAATGCAGACAAACAGCAGAAGCTTTCTTTGAGAACGCTGTTGAAGTTTGGCTTCCATGTCACGTACTGGGCCATAAAATGTAAAATAGATGTCTCCCTCCAAAAGCTCTGCAGTGAGAGAATAGTCTTAAAAACAGGGGGAGGGGAGCTTTAGAAAATAATAAAAATAATAAAATCCCACCACAACATTAAAAGTATTGCAATATCTGAGAGATACTATAATTCAAGGGTGCTAGGTCAATATGAGCTTGCACATTTAAAGGAATTTTTAATGTCAACAGTTCAGTGAATAAATTTTGTAAATCTATTCTATGTAAAAGAATCCACTCTTCCAGCCTGGTAATGCTGTATTTTAGCAATAGTTGTGGTATAAAATCAGACTTCAACAGGAATACATCACTTAAAAGCAGTAAGAAGCAATGGTGCTTTCTTTGTGATAAATTGACACTGAAGTAAAAAAATCTTAGTAACCTCCTATATTATTTAGAGGAGCAGTGATCAAAGGAAGAAGCATTCAAAAAATAGCATTCTTGTACATTCTGTACTGATGCAGTTACTGTCAGTAACGGTGAATACAATTTCTACCAAAGAATGCTGTGTAAATGCTTTTAAAACTCACATTTATAATCTTTTCTGCAAGTTAGGAGAAGGAGAGTAAAAGGAGGACAGACAATTTTAAGATAGCTGCTACTACTTAATGGTGATTTAATTGTACTGCTACTTTTTCTTGTGAGGTGATGTTTTGTCAACACATTGCTTTTTACACAGCCACTGGATGGGCAGTAAATTTCATTGCAATTGTCCTGCTGTTAAAAAAAAAAAAATTGGATTATAATTTTCAGACTAATGTGTTGTTCTGTCATATTAATAAAAATTTAAAAATCTCTTTATTGTCAAGCATGCACCAAAAGGAGAGGTTGTAGGAAGTCTCTGGTTTAACACTTTGTCAAAAATGGTTCAATTTTCAAAATCTCACCATGATTTTCATCAACAACACTGAACATTATGGAAACGTGTTGCATGAAGAACAGAACCGTGTGTAAGCTTCAGATTATTTATTTCCTGGATGTAGGCTAAGCAAGACAAACTTACTCTTTGTTACTGTTCTGCTGTTTCCCTGGGGTCTGAAGATCAAGCATGGCAATGGATAGGAAAACTCCAACAGCAATGATTGACATGACATTTCAAATGTCATTCTCATATTTTCTTCCCTTGGAGTAATGCAGTCCCAAAATTCACCCTTCAACTTCTTTTCTGGTGTGAGAAGAAGAAGATGGCATTTTTATTTTGCTTGCAATACTCTCAAATTAATCAAAATACCAGGATACTATTTTAAAAGTTTTTTGAATTACTTGAAAATAATTTTATGTTGAATCCATAAAATCACATTTTTCAACATTATTTTATGTTGAATCACATAATCCTTAATTTCCAGAAAAGCAACACTTTTAAAATGATAATATATCAGAATTAACTCTCTGTGAAATAGAAAACCAGTAGAAATACTGATTACCATTCATAATTTTTTTATGACTTTATCATGTCTCAACATATTTAACATCTTTCTTAAAACAACATTTCATTTGATGTATAGTAATATATGATATTCACTACTGTATATGCAAATATATTTTTTTAAAATAAGGACTTTTTATTACAAGTCTTGTAATTGAGGTTGGAAAGTAAGACCTTTAATATTCTGAAAAACGAGAAAAATTTTGCTTGTGAATATTGTAATATTTTTGCAACTCCTATAAGGAAGGACACCTGGTGCATACTTTCAGACACTTGATGTTGGCAATACTGAAGTTCTAGAGTTCAACAGCCCCATTTTTTGAAGGGTGATGGACCATTTGGCAGAACATTGCATTAAATTCATCTGTGCAAAGGGGCTGTAGTGTATGTCTATCCCAGTGACTCTGTGTAAACTTGCTTTGTAACTGATCTCAGTAGTACTGGAGACAGAGAAAAAAATAGGTATGGGGATAAGTGGTTGGACAGAGTTTCCACATCCTTCTCAATGTTTTAATCTTTCTACCAGCAAGAAGGGAGTATTCTGTTCAAGGAGAAAAGTATTCATGGATTCCCCAAAACTCTTCCATCTTCAAAAAGTTTCTCTTCTATACTTTTTACCTTGGTAGGATAAATTCTTTCCTCTTTTTGCCTTCCAAAGAATCTAGTCTGATTCTTCTGCCAGGTGCTAAAGGGAATATAGGCTTTCTAAGAAAATAGAAGTACTTAAGAATTTTAATGAAGTAAAAATAATATTTCAGAACTGCGGTACCAGCTGGATTGCAATAAAAAAAAAATCTAGCTTTAAGAAAATTCTTCTTTTACCATAAGATTTGGGTCAGTTGTTCATCTTTTAAGATGTGTGGGGAAAAAAGAGGTAAATTAGTTGTTTTTCTTTTTTACCAGCTGTAACAGCAGGTAGCAATCTCACTTTACCTTGAATGTGTCATACATTGCAAGCTACTTGCTTTCAGTCATAGGGATTTATAATGGTGGAAAATCACCAGGGAACACCACTACTCATCTCTGAAATAACACACCATAGAGCATTGAAATTAATACCCATTTAAAATGTATTTAAATTCTATGTTTTTCTTGCAGCTGGTTTCCATACCAGTAGCTGAAGGTAGCCAAACATAATATCCTTCTAACCTTGGCTAGGAAATTTATAGCAGAGGATCTTTAACACTTAAAGCAAATTACTCACAATATTATAGTACTTTTATATTTTCACCTGTACCACAGCATCTTCTTGCTCATCATTTAAACCATGTCATTTTCTGCCACTACCCCAGATGGCATCTGTAATAATACTTTGTATGAACAATTATTTCCACTAAAGTGGCATGGCTACTCCAATAACAGCTTTAGGGATTGCACAAGAGTAGAGGATTGAGGATTCTGTGCTCTATGACTGCAAATGGAATTTATGTAGTAAGTTCAAGAATTTAAAAGAAAACAAAATATAAAACTCCCCACAATTTCTTAGTGATGTCTTTGGCTTTATTAGTTGACAATGCAATTCTGGTTAAATTCAAGGTAAGCCATCAACAACAGCAGTGAGATAGAAAATTAAGAGAATTGACATCTGTTAAAATCCTTCCAGTGATACACCTTTTAATGAGGACAACACAGATTAGTCAGGCTCTAAAATGTTTAGGCATCATGGCTTCTCAAAAGTCACAATTTCCTCCCAGCATACTCCTGACACTATTAATCCTCTGTTAATTTATTCAAATGACAAAAAATGATCTGCAGTATCCTTGAATAAATTTTGAGTTTCTGGATGAACCTTAAGAGTTACATCATTTATATATATATATATATATGAGTGAGTATGAGGATGTGTATGTGCATGCATATAAGTATGGGCACATAAATTTTTAATTTTAAGAAATTTTTGAGGATTCTAAAATCAAAAATCACAGCAAGCAGTAGTATAAGTACTACTTGAATAAGCCATATTCTGGTAATTTTTCCCACGAGAACTGAGTAAGACAACTATTCTCAGTGAAATGATCTGAAGAAATTTAAGTCAGTATCACAGTCAGCCACAAGACTGCCACAATTTTAGTTCTGTCAACTAGTACCTGTTGCACTGTCATCAAAATCAGTATAGTTTTTTAGTTTGCAAATTATTTTAACATGTGCCCCAAAATGTGTAAATTTCCTAAGCAAATTATTGTTATGTCTGTCTAGAGTGGAGTTAATTTTCTTCACACAGCTTGTATTATAATGGGTTTTTAGATTTGTGCCTAAAGCAACGCTAGTAACACACCAATATTTCAGTGGTTGGGGATTTATAATGGTGGAAAATCACCAGGGAGCACCACTACTCATCTCTGAAATAACACACCATAGAGCATTGAAATTAATACCATTTAAAATGTATTTAAATTCTATGTTTTTTCTTGCAGCTGGTTTCCATACCAGTAGCTGAAGGTAGCCAAACATAATATCCTTCTAACCTTGGCTAGGAAATTTATAGCAGAGGATCTTTAACACTTAAAGCAAATTACTCACAATATTATAGTACTTTTATATTTTCACCTGTACCACAGCATCTTCTTGCTCATCATTTAAACCATGTCATTTTCTGCCACTACCCCAGATGGCATCTGTAATAATACTGTGTATGAACAATTATTTCCACTAAAGTGGCATGGCTACTCCAATAACAGCTTTAGGGATTGCACAAGAGTAGAGGATTGAGGATTCTGTGCTCTATGACTGCAAATGGAATTTATGTAGTAAGTTCAAGAATTTAAAAGAAAACAAAATATAAAACTCCCCACAATTTCTTAGTGATGTCTTTGGCTTTATTAGTTAACAATGCAATTCTGGTTAAATTCAAGGTAAGCCATCAGCAACAGCAGTGAGATAGAAAATTAAGAGAATTGACATCTGTTAAAATCCTTCCAATGATACACCTTTTAATGAGGACAACACAGATTAGTCAGGCTCTAAAATGTTTAGGCATCATGGCTTCTCAAAAGTCACAATTTCCTCCCAGCATACTCCTGACACTATTAATCCTCTGTTAATTTATTCAAATGACAAAAAATGATCTGCAGTATCCTTGAATAAATTTTGAGTTTCTGGATGAACCTTAAGAGTTACATCATTTATATATATATATATGAGTGAGTATGAGGATGTGTATGTGCATGCATATAAGTATGGGCACATAAATTTTTAATTTTAAGAAATTTTTGAGGATTCTAAAATCAAAAATCACAGCAAGCAGTAGTATAAGTACTACTTGAATAAGCCATATTCTGGTAATTTTTCCCACGAGACCTGAGTAGGACAACTAATCTCAGTGAAATGATCTGATGAAATTTAAGTCAGTATCACAGTCAGCCACAAGACTGCCACAATTTTAGTTCTGTCAACTAGTACCTGTTGCACTGTCATCAAAATCAGTATAGTTTTTTAGTTTGCAAATTATTTTAACATGTGCCCCAAAATGTGTAAATTTCCTAAGCAAATTATTGTTATGTCTGTCTAGAGTGGAGTTAATTTTCTTCACACAGCTTGTATTATAATGGGTTTTTAGATTTGTGCCTAAAGCAACGCTAGTAACACACCAATATTTCAGTGGTTGCTGAACAGCACTTGTACAACATCAAGGCCTTTTCTCACCCTGCTGCAGCTCCCCTGTGAACAGGGGGAGATGCAAGATTTTGTGAGAGTACACAACCAGGGAGATAACCCAAAGAAACCAGATATTCATGCCATATCATGCCATCCTTGGCAATAAAAAGGAAAAAGAGGAAGATTTAGGATGGCTTGCCATCTTTTGCTTGGGAGAGAATTAGTCTACTCTTGGAAGGTGATGACTGCCTTTGTATCTCTGTTTATTTTCCTCCTTCTTCCACTTCTTTTTTTATTAAAAAATTTTTATCAGGAACCATATGATTTTTTGTTTTTCTCTTCTTTTTTTCTCTTCTGATGTCCCACTGGGGGCAGGGTAGTGATTGAGCAGCTGAATGCTGCTTGGCTGCCTTAAGGGCTAAACCTACAACCAGTTAGTTACTAATCTAAATTTTTATTTTGCTAATTGCTGTTTTCTATACTAGAAAAAGGTCTCCTGCTTTATTACTTATTATAAATGCAATATGACTACAGTCAAAGAACTGGTCATCTATTTGGAATAGAGCTAGGAGCTTCCAAAACCAAAAGATTATCCAATCAAAATTTCACTTCTCTACCTTCCCCTAAAGAATGATCATGGTACCAAGTGGTTAAGGTTGATGAGACCAGAGCCGGAATGAATTTTCCCAGCAATTTCACATTCAGCAGCAGCAAAGGTTTTTGTGGATGCATGTGGAGCAAAAAACTGGGAAGAGAGACAGAAATTGTGTAGAATGGACTGGAAAAAAAGAAAAAGGAAAGGAACATGGATTTAAGAGAAAGAGG
This sequence comes from Emberiza elegans, assembly GCA_024865655.1. Taxonomy (NCBI): domain Eukaryota; kingdom Metazoa; phylum Chordata; class Aves; order Passeriformes; family Fringillidae; genus Emberiza; species Emberiza elegans. The sequence continues at coordinate 25,485,806 of JALJVW010000139.1, read as the reverse complement.
AGTCTGAAGGATTTCAGGACAGCAGGTAAACACTCAGAGAACTACAATGGTTTTCTCTAACATGTTTCATGCTGATATATGAGTCCATTTTAGCTTACTCCCTATCACATGATGTTAGCTGTCTTGTCCCACCAATTTAACAGTAAATACTACTCCCAGAAGGAAGTAGATCTTCAGTTGTATACTCCGCTGAGGTCAATATATTCACTGAAGGCAGTGACTGTAGAGGTAATCCTTTAAAAAAAAATTCTCTGTAGAGTTACAAATTTTCTGATGAAAAATAAAGCAAAATACAAATATTTCAAACCAGCTTTCTCATTTGAACAGTAAGTTCAGATTTAGATTAACTCCAAGTATTTTTTTCAAAATTATTTTATGTTTCAGGACCCCTTTGTTTTCTATTTGTAGAGGTGTTTCAATTTATTAGTAATACAGTAGAGATTCTTCACTTTAAACAAAGAAACTGCTGAACAAACACATGGGGCAGTGATCACCTTCAAGGCTCACACCAGCTTTTCCACCTTCACACAGTCATTGCAATTGGATGTTGATGTATGAGCTCTTGAATCTCTGAAATACAGAACCTATATTCATGAGCTGTGAAGGTCTGCATCTGTATATGGAAATAATTCAAGTATTTTGGAGAATATTTCACAGTAAAATCAATGTATACATCATATTATTTTCATTGACTTTGGGCTTATATTTTTTACCTTAATATACAATGCTTCTGAACTGGAGGTTTATAACTGCAGGTCATTTGAAAGTCTTATCAAACGCCAGTTTAATTTTAATTATGCAAACTATTTCCATATTCATACACACATATGCATTCCTGCTAAATACAGGTTTTCTTTACAGGTCTAAATATATAAATGCAAATCTTGAATATCTGTCTGAGCTACTTTCTTATGTCTGGTATTTCTGATGTCAGTAAAACCAAAATCCTTTCCTTAAAAAAGCAATATTTTTTTTCCATAACAAAAGGGAAATTGTATTTCTTTTGAATATTAAGTATTGTTTCATTATATTTAAGCAAGTAGATAATTATGCAATAATTCCATACTAATTTATAATTACATGTATATATAAATTACTGTCAGCATCAAGTTAAGTGAAATATGTACTTCAACGTAAATAATGGGATAAAGTGGAAGGTTAATTAAATGTATGATTGCAGTCAACAGTCTTAGAGAAGAAAGACAGGAAATGCAGATTGGTACCACCATTCTGTTTTCACCACTGTACTTTCTCCTCTTCACCTTTGCTGTCCTTATTTATTTTCGATGACTTGATTACTAGTCCTTATCTTTTTGTACTTTTGCTCCTCCTCTCCCTGGCATTGTTGTTGCAAGAACCAAACCCCCTCATAATTTATTTTCCCTTTGTATTACCATATACCAACAGGTGAGGTAAGAAGACACTCAACACTTAAGTCCAGCCTGGCCAGTAGGGAAGAATGTTTATAGTTATTGTGTAAAACAAGAATGTATGCCATTCTGATTACTCTGGACAATCTTCAGAACACCTTGCAAATCTGACTCTTTTTCCATTACTAGACATCTCAGCTTGAGGTTCTATCTTGGATCTGGATCTTAATTAATTCACAGTAACAGCAAATGCTGTAAAGATCCTCTTGACATTATTTTTCTCTTTTTGGTTTTTTTTCAGATCCGCTCTTTGTATGATAAATATGTACTTAAGATGATAATGCTGCAAATGTTTTTTTCAGTGGGGTAGAGTCAGGACTTTAATACATAGAAATGTGTGTAATAGAGATGTGCAAAAGTTTCCAAATTTCATAATGTGGTAAAATTTCATTGTCATTAAATATTTTCAATTGATTTTCTTATAAAAGATGATAGAAAATTTGATCAAGCCTAGGAAGGGTACACTTTATCATTCTCTCTTGCTTTTCCTTTCCTTCCTTTTTTTTCTCCATGCTTGTATCTTTTGTGTAACCCACATTCACCCCCATGTCCCTGCTTTCCCATTATTCCTTACTGCACCAAATACATGAAAGACTTAAAATGCAAAGTCCTGATGGCAAGAGCTGAATCCACTAATAGAGAATGACTAGTTGCAATGTTTGCTTTGCCTTTCCTGCTCCAGACTCTGCACCAGCAGAATGGCATCCAGGGATTTGGTTTAGATTTTTCTGTTTATTCATAGTTTGTTAGACCTGTGATCTTGTTGGAGAAGACAAAGAGTCACAAGATTTCCTTGATTGTAATTTTGAGAAAGTGATTTTTCATAAGGACATCTAGACTGTTCTATTTTAGAACTCTAACCATGTAAAGCATATATTAATTCCATACATTTACTAGATCCTTGTTCAATAGCATAAGTCTGTATCTGGCCATTTTGCCTAAAGAAGTTAGGCCATACAAACAATTAAATTTCAAAAAGTAAGGAACTTGAGCAGACATATAATAAATAAAAACTTTACAAACCCTGTAAGCCCCAGATTTTAGAATATTCCTTTGGACTTATGGTTTCACAGGTAATTGCGAAGAGAAAACTATGGAGGTCTAGATTATTTTGAAAGTCCAGCAGATCAGCAAACCAAACAGAGAGCTGAGGAGTGTTCCAGTTTCTTACAAACTTTTTAACATACAGAGGGTTTTTGTGAGAGAAACACCTTCTGCTCAAAGGTTTTAAAACATAAGTGAAAAAACCTGAAGGCAGTCCTCATTCTAGGTCTTTCTTAGGTTTTTTTTTTTTTATAAATCTTGTTTTTTTTTGACATCAAGTTGTGAGTGATTGTGATTAAGGTCATGGCTGACTTTATGTTGATAAAAAAGATCTTTCCTGTCTAGTCTGTCCAAACAGAATGAGAAATCATCAGCAACTGAGAAAACACAAGTCATGCAGACCCCCTCAATGCTACTGGAAGGAATATACTCAGCCTAAAGAGTAGACACACACACATACACCAAAAAACCCCACAAACAAGCGAACAAAAACCCCCACAAAAACAAACAAACAAACAAACAAACAAACAACCCCCAAAAAACCCTGTAGCATTTGGGTAACAAAGGATAACAATTTTGAGAGGGGAAAATAATTAGTGGCACATCACAATTTTTACAAGACCACTGAGGCTAGTATTCAACAGATGTTTAAAAGTCCTGATAATTCAAAAATAAATACTCTATGTGAAGGCTTTTATTATGCTGACATACAAAGGCATTTATACCATTCAGTGTAAGTGAAAGCATTTTGGGAGTAGTGTATAAATTACATATCTGGATGGAATGCCTTTGGAGGTCACACAAAGCTGCTAATATTGTACGTACTTTGAAATACGTCTCACTCAAGCATGACCGCTGGCCCTCGGCCACTTATTGTATGGCATTGGTTTCATATCTCCTCTCAATAAGAGGATCCCCAGTTATGCAGCATCTTCCAGTAATGAAATTTACCATCTGTTTTAGTCTGAATCTAAATTATGCTTCTGAACATCTTACCTGTATGAATTTGATCTGGAGATGTACAGATGCACCACATCAATAAATAGCTCAAATATATCTAAGCACAATGGAACAAAAGACCAAAAGTGTTTGAATATTGCAATTCTAAAACAACAGCTGGTGAAACTCTGAGTTTTTGGGACTCAGTCCAAAGCCTACAGAGCCTAGTGGAAAGACTGAAGTGTCTCAAGATCTAATTTCATTGTCCTGATTTATACCATAATTGTATAAACTGGCTTATGATGCAGTCAGAATTCATTAGAGGTTGATTTGAAATCTGGCCCCCATTTGCAGAGCCCCTTTTCAGGAAGCTTGACCAGGGGGTTGAGTTCAGCAGGATATCTGAGTCTGTGTTGCTGTATATGCTTGTTTGGGTCTGAGGGGTCTACAAAACAATCAGGCACAGAGCACAGCTAGCAGAGGCAGCCAGCAGATGTATCAGTTTGCAAAGCAATTTCTGGGTACTGCTTCTTTGACGTGCTCTTTGTCAGAAACCTGGGGACTTCTGAGAACCTTCAGAAGAGCATGAGGTTGCCTGCTGCTGCCAGGTAGGACTAAGGATCAGATATGGCTTCCTCTAGTTTGTCTTCCTCTGACAAACTTTGTCGCATGCCCTTTGTCAAACACACCATTTTTTCTTGTCATTGACTCTCAAAGTAGGTAAAAATAATATCTACTCAGGTGATGTTTACTGGTACTTAATGATTAAAGCACTACCTTAAAAAAAAAAGAAAAAAAGAATGTTATTATAAATATAATAAAAGTCAATGACACAGTGAATTATAGCTGGACTGTAGATGAAAAATTAGAAAGGAAAGTGCTCCTCTCCCCACACTGGCGTATGCTTATTACTTTGTTTAACCCACAACATTTAACTGTAACAGTTTAAGGTCTACAGATAAAATTATTTTACCAATTGGATGTGAACAAGTGTCTCAAGTACTCTGAAAAGGATGTATTTAATGATTTTTTTAAAAAAAGTATTTTATAACTGACAGAAGTTTACAGTCTTGTTTTAGTTTTATGCATTCATCTTCTCTTTACTGGGAGAGAATATTTTTATAGGGAAGGGAACTTCCCTTTCATGTTCTAAAAAGATTTTAAAGAATACTTGTCAGTGAAGTTGCAGGTTCACATAAGAACAGTAAAGTTTTTTCTGCTAGGTAAAATGCTTCAACATGTAGGTAGTAATTATCTACGTAACAGAAAACTATTTGTTTGAAGACTTGTTCTCTCTACCATAGAAAATGTTCAGAACAATCATCAACATACCAGAAATCTCATTTCCACATCTTTAGAAGTAAATGTTTGAAGGACACAATAAAAAGATTGATGTGCTTCATTCCATTGGAAGACATAGACGTAGATGGAAGCTCCAGGAAGAGTGTCAATATCTTCATCTTAAAGAATGAAAGAGGAAACAGGGATCCTTAGTTGTAGCTGGAATTCTTAATCCTTTCCTGTTTGTTGCTGAAATGAAGACCCTGTAGTGAGAATCATGGCATGCGAAGATATGTCTGAGGAGATTATACACAACTCTAGTGCCTTTGAAAACTGGTGTATAGAAGAGCCTAATATGAGGCATGATTAACAAAAACCCACACTGAGGTTAAATAACAAGAGAACCATTCAGAAAAATATAGGCACAGCTGTTTAAAAATTGGCATTTCCCATCCTCATCATACCAGCAGATGTCAGATTTGGTTAGGCAGCAGTTTGAAAGCCCTAAACAATCAGAGGTTGAAATATCAAGAGATTACATTATTACCTGTCTTGCATGCTTTTACATTATTACCTCTCTTGCCAAGCATTTCCAATGCAAACTGTCTCAAGTCACTGAGTGAGGTAACCTCCACTGTATTTTCCTGAGAATTAAGCAAAATGACACAAAAGAAGAGTTTGAAAAATAATTCCAAATTTTGACATGATTTAGAACCTGAGCCCCCCTGAAGAGGTTCCCTTCTCTTGGAAGAAAATTTTGCTAAAGGTGAAGCTCTGTGCATCACCTGGGTCAGGTAAAGATTTGGACTCACTCTTTTTTCTGAGACCCAGAATCAAACAACTCACCTCTGAAATTCGAACAAGATAATCAATGGTTTTTTTGTCCAGTCAAGTTTGGGAGTTTTTTTGGTCCAGTCAAGTTTGGGTTTTTTTAAATGAATTCAAGGGGTTTCTCAATTGACATATTATGTCACTTTCAGTCAGTAACTGTAAACCTGCTGGCTTTTGAGCTGATATCATATACTTTTTATGATTCTATCTTGCATGCAATAAAATTGAAATTATATAGTGTATTTAATAAAGTTAAAATTTATATGTAAAAACCCCCAACTCCAACTATAAACGACCTTTGCCAAAGAAAGAACATTGTGTACATATATATATATTTATATATATATATATATATAAGAGAAGATATTTTAAAATGTTTCCTTTTTTATTACTGACAAGCACTTGCAGCATACATCAAGCACTATTTCCATTTTTCTAATTTTCAGCATTTCCTTTATTTTCATGATCCTTGAAATAATTTAGCTTTCTCTGATATCTGTTTTAAAATTTGTACCACTTCATTAAACTTATCCAACAACAGTGATACAAATTTTAAGAGTTATAATCCTGCTTTGTCTTTGTGGACAGAAGCACTTTCCATTCAAAATAAATAATTAATTCAGTTTGATGATTTAGTTATCTTTCACTTCTTTCCTGACACTTGCCAGATCTGAATCTGAAAACAGAAAGGAATGAATCCTCACCAAAATGTTCCTTACTTAGAGGTGTTTCACAAGTAACTGAAGAGTAATCTAAGGGGATTTATTTTAATTTTTTTAAATTTATTTTTTTATTGGGAGATAAGCTAGAGACCATATCATTTGGCAACTGTTGTCAGAACTTTCATATGAGATGTTTAAATTTCATATACGCAATAATTAGTGAAGCAACTCAAGGTCACTGATGTAGTGTACAGATTTTAAGAGTGATAAATCTAGAAGATTATACTTAAATTCTCATTTCCAAATCTCATATCTTGGCTTTACCAAACTCAGATTATATAAGAAGATTCCAGCTGCTGAGAAATGTTGTTTTGAACTTCTAAAATAATGCTTGCAAATTTCTCTTTGAACAGTTTGGAACCTGCTCTATCCATTAAATTACTGTAGCTTCTGCAGTTTTCAGGTAATTCTTGTTTGACTTTTTAAATCTGTTCAGGTGCTTCTTCTTGGTTGTGCTACTAATATATTGCTTATTGAGAACACACCTACTTTTGGCTGTTACTGGGATGTTGCACATTCCACATTGTGACTTCAATAGACTAAGTGGGAGAATGAAATGGATTGTAAAGTGAAAAAACCAAACCAAACCTAACCTAAAAGAAAAAAATCCCAAAAGATAAATAAGCACAAACAACAACAACAACCAAGAGTAAAACCCAAATTTTCAAATAATTTGGTGGACCTTCCGGATAGATTAACAGAATGTGTTTGTTAACTAAGCATCACGCTCTTTGCGATAGAGAAGAACAACCCATCCTCCAGTTAATTCACTTTATCTTTCCATGGCCAATTATATCAAATTTCAGATTTTTCAGATTTTAGCACAAATATAATTGTAAATGTTCATAAATAAAAAATCAAATGTTCTCCTTCTCTTTTGGCTCTTTCCTTTGACTAGAAAAGAAAGAGAGAAGGCAGGGAGGGGGAAGACACTCTCAAAATCACAGGATAGAAATAGAAAAAAAATATGAAGAGGACTGCTTTTGCATCTTTTTATTACTTTGTTTATATTTTCACTTGAAGAACCACTTTATAGTTTACTTTCTCTGTTTTTTATCTGAATTGAATCTGTGACAACAAAAAGGTAAATGATTTGTGTTCTTATCAAGAATATAATGATAACAGAGTAGAATAGAAAATAAAATATAATAAAATAGAACAAAGTCCTGATAAAATAGAAGATCATGATTTTAGAAATACTAGTGCTTTTTCTCCTTATTCTCTACAAAAACATCCCAGGAACTAGTATTTTCTAGGATTTGTGCGAATTAGCATACTTGATTTCCAGCATACTCGTTAAATTTTTTTTACAGTGGAGGCATGAAAAATCTAGATGAGAAAATGCCTAATTGGAATGTGGAAGGGAAAGGTCTGGGAAAGGTCTGTTAATAAGCCTGGCAAGGGTATGCATCGTTTATGAGTCCATCCTAAAAAAAGTATGGCACTGAAGATACTAGGGGTGGTGACTGTTTGAGAAGTGTCCGATGATAAAATGGAGAAAAAAATAGCAAACCTGATTGTAGCTAGCTAATCTAACATGGCTGTACTGCCCTGTTCAAGAGTTCATTGAGGCTACAAACTACTATTTTCAGACTCTTATGTATTTAATGTACCGTAGACTTTAACGGGCATGTTAGAACTAATGTGAAAGTAAAACCTGAATTTTCTTCCCTAAATGGATGTTTTCTCCTGAGCAGCAGTTAAAGGAGTGTAAGGAGAGGAGAGATGGATAAAAAAGACATCTGCAAAACCACTAAAATGAATCTGTGTATTGCAGTCTCTTGGTAGTTCAATAAAAATCTGTTTTCCACTGTGCTTCATTTAAAATAAGCAAACTGAAAATGTCACATATTGAATGAGCTATGTTGCTTGGACGGGTTAAATAAAAAATTATGTGTGATAAAAAAGCAAAGAGGTCTTTCTGACAGGCAAATGTATGCCAGAAACCATATGAGATTACCTAACTTATGTACTATCCTTTGAGCTGGTTTGCTAATGATAATTCTAATTATTTTTTTCACACCCAAGCAGGGAATATCCATTCCAGGCTAATTTTCCTTCTTTGAGTTGCAAAGCCCTAGAGTATTCTAGCTTTAACACAGACTTAATTCGTTCTAAAGTGCTTACTTTATTTGGATATTGCGTATTTAATCAACTTCTGCAGTAGCCTGTATTTGAACAAATTGCAGAGGGAAAGAAAAAGCAAACTTCCTTCTGATTTTTTAAGTCTCTGAAATGGTTTTTGTTCAGTGTCTGACCTATAGAACATGTCAAAACTGAATAATTTATGTAACAAAACAAAGACAACAAGGTCAGAAGAGATGTATGATTTTTACAAAGAAAACATTCAGGGACATGATAATATGTGAGACATGTTCCTGAATGTTAAAGAAGATTTTTCTTTTCTCCTTATTTTTATTTGCAAGTAAATGAGCTCAAAGATGTGGAAAAAATACATTAGATTCCAGAAAAAAAAATTAGTGCACAGTAGGCAGGAATTAACTGCTTTCTTTTCTCCTTGGGATTTTCTGTGGACCTCAGGGAGGGAATGTTCTAGCAGGTTGCCTTAGCAACACTGTACTTTAATAATTGCATTAGTCTGAAACTGAAAAGCCCTCAAAATCTATAGAAAAGCACACAGTGTCCACAAAACCCCCAAATTTATCACTTGTAGAGAGGTTTCTTTTCCCTAGATCTTGGGTCTTCTCCTTATCAGACAGGATTTGGGTAGGTGCCTGTTATAGAAGTTCCCCATCTGGGGAGGTAGGCAACATCCCATAGTAATTAACATTCCATATTAATATATCCTTTACCTGACCTCATTCTCAAGATATGGCACAGAACACAGGGACCAAGTTCTGGTTCTTCAGTCTTACCTTCAAACCTACCACAGCAAAATTGTGACAAGTACAGAATTGTAGAAATGGCTTTCTCTTTGCGTGTGGAAGATCAAAATCTGAAAGGAAAACAAATTCCACCTTTACAGAGGAAAGAGACATTTCCTTTGGACTCTGATATTCAAAATGCTCCCTTGACATGGCGTTTCAGAAAACTCAGAAATAATGTCATGGTGATATCAGCAGTTGATGATGCAGGTATGTGATACCAGATTACCGCCACTTCAGGGTCAGCCATCCTGACCTCATGAGTCAGTTCATCCTGTTTTCACATAAATTAGAGAAAGATTAATTTTTAATGTTTCACTCTAAAATTGTATGCACATATGTACACTATTATCCCTTTCAGTTAAAAGTATAGGTCATATGTATGTCTATAATTTTACTGCAAAAGTAAGATACAATAAGAAATGCTTACTTATAGAATTGTTTTTTGTTGTTAAACCATGATATCAACACCAAAAGTTTGCATTTCTTCTTTTCATTCTGTCTTTTAGAATCTCTTAGTGAAAAAGAAACATAGCATTTTATTCCTCACAAGTTTTGTTCTCTTCCATTTTGCAAAAATTGAATTTTCTGACCTATTCTCTGTGAGGCATGGACTACAGGCAATGGAATATTTACTCACCTGCTTTGTAAAAGCATAAACAATGAGATCAGCAATGATGGAAATGAACTTCTGGAAACAGAGCTTGTTAATTACCATTTACCATCAGCTGAAAATCTAGATGTCTCTTGGCAAGAAAAAAAAATATTGCCATGTTGCATGTTAATGCAAGAATAGCTTAAAATCTTGTTATTGTGGGTTAAACTCTGGTTATATAATACAGGTTTTCATGAAATATAGATTGTGCTGATTGAAATTCTTTTTCAGGTGCTAGAGTCAGAAGCTAGAGCATTTGACACCTAATTTTGCTAGCCTTTTTTATTTGTTAAAAATAAAAATGAATATGATAGCTTAGAAAGATATGTGAAGAAGAATCACTTTAAAATAAAACCATGGTTAAATTCTGCACATGTGTTTGTGAATATGCACTTGAATTTCCAATCCCAGCAAACTATTTTATTTTATGTTCTCTACTGACCAATCATAAATATGTTTCTTTGTAGTTATTTTCCAGAAATAGCTTCCATGGGTATTGCAGTATTTTACCTGCAAATAAAATATATAAATTGTACATGTGTTTATAGGTCACAATCAAACAGAATTCTTCATGATTCAAGACAACATGAGGAGTTTAAGAATTAAAACTTCTTGTAGTATCAAAAGATTTGGAAGCAGGACTATAGACATGCTTAAAGAAAACAGTGTTGGAATGTTTTTTCAAAGGTCATCTATTTGATCCCTCTATGTCATGTATATTTTGATTTACCTACATTTTTAGGAGAGTTGGTTAAGCTCTCAAGGTTATATAAGAACCACATGACACTAAAATCTAAAATATCTAAATGTAATATCTGAAATATTAATTTAATATATATAATATATATTTTATATATTAAAATAAAATATCTAAAAAGTTTTATTTATTTTCTTTTCAGGCAGATAACTACAAATAGGAATCCATTTCATTTTATAGGAATATTCACACATATTTTTTCTAATGTATAGGTATCCTCACTACTGCATCTTCAGTTTTCAAATCCTACTTTGACATCATCAGGGAGAAATCATTGGAATTTCTCATTATATGTTCTTTGAATTTTGGTGATATTTTTGAGTTTTCCAGTGATATTGCCACTTATTCAAGAAAAATTTTCATTCTGAAAACATGTATTGCATTAACATTGTCAACATAAAATCATGAACCCTGGAAACCCAAGAGTATTGAGGGAATTTTTCAACACCAAAAAATTTGGAGACGGAAGATAACAATAAACCTAAATTTCACTTTTTTGTTCTAAACTATATTTTACTTTAGACTGATGACACATATATCTATTTTTGAGATAAATTAATCACATAGTTTGAGCTTATACTGAAGTAGTCTAGCTGGACAGGAAACATTTCTGTGTCTTGAAGAGAATATGTATAGCTATTGGAAGTCTAGATAGTGCATTCCCTGTTTAATTAAGCATGTGTGTGTATTTCAGATTTGCACATAGTCACAGATCCACGAGGACTTGCCTGACTTCACTCATAACAGTGGCACACAGGAGGCTTCAAGGTGCAGAATTAGCTGAAGACTCTGTGAACAGCTTTTGGGAGCAAAGGGTTAAAACCCTAAGATTTGGTGAGGAGGAGGGAGTAGTTTTGCTCAAAGTGACCTTGCACCTTGCTGCTAAAGATGTTGGTGTAGGAAAACTCCATTTATTATGCCTAGTGTTGCTCATCCTCTGCCTCTTTTGAGAAGAAGAATTCACATATAGAGATAACACCCTCTCACAGACAGGCTTGATCCTCGTGCTGGGAGAGAGATCACAGAAGCACAGCCTTGAGATGAACTGTGGGTGCACACAGCCCTTTGATAGATGGGGGCAGGCAGTGCCCCCCTTCTGCCAGGATGAGCTGAGCCTGGCAGAGCTGGTGTCCCCGTGCCTGTGCAAGGGAATAAACCTCCTCCTTGCATTTCAGCTGTGGCTTGGTGGTTGCCTTGGTTACCTGAGTGTGTTGATTCATACACAGGCATTCTTAGCTGAATCCCTCCTTTCATTTGTTTCCTCTTGTGTCAAATAAACGCTGTAAACACCATGCATATGAATATTTTAAATATGCCCTTAGCTTTTCAATACAATGGAGGATGTTTACCAGCATAGTTAAAACCATCTTTTCTTAGGGAAAAACCATGCATGAAATGTAGGATGGGATCTTGCAATATTGACAGTCAAGTCACAGACAGAAAATCAAAATCAGGCTACTGATGTGTATATACTGATGTGTCATATATACACATTTAGTACCCTGCAATAGTAATATTCTTAATAGTTTTGAAAGAAGTTTATATAATAGAAATAATCTACTTGAAATGTGAAAGGAGTCATTTCCATCAAAATGGGATGGAATAAGATATAACCACTCTCTTCACTGTTTGATGGATCAAGTAGATTTTGAAACATTAAACCACATATATTTCTTGTGTAAGAAAACAAGATTCAATACTAATACATGGGAAATTCCAATCAACTGGCTATTACTGCATAGGTAATTATTTTCTTTTTTCATATAGGATTACATTAGCAGCAGATCTTGAACCAAATTGTTGTGAGACATTTTCTCACTTGTTTCTTGACCAAGGCTAAACTTGTTTAAGACAAATGCAGAACTTGCTCTGCTGGGATTTTTGTGCTAGTTTTTCTTTCCTTAGTTTCTGATTCACACCCTGGAAACATGCCTCAAGTTTTGATTGAGTTCCAAGAGAAACAGGCAGCCTTTTTGAATCCTCAGGTTAGTAAATCAATATACCAGCTCCTCTCTAGGGGGACCATGTAGAAAGAAATAATCTATAGGCATAGATATAATTATCCCAATCCCTGCTGATACCTGGAGTCCTTAACCTTAATCAGCACATATGTCAGGAGAATTTCAATGTTTTATTGTCTGCTTATCTCCTCTTGGCAATGGCAGTGAGTTTAGGCTTCAAACTAATTTGTTTGGGTCTTGCAGCTGCCTTTGATACAATTAGCCATGAAGCGTTACTGATACACTGTTTTGTGGAGTATGCCAGGAACAGACAAAATGGTGCTCTGTTCTTTCATTCTGAGAAGATGAGAACAGCTGACCAGAGAGACACCCACATTGACATCTTTAAAGTAGAATGGTAATGCTACCATAAAGTCATATTTTTGGCATTAGTAAGACTAAGGTCATATTTTGTTGAATTTAATTCATATTGGGAAATGATAAACAAAGTAGAAAATAAGTTTGAGCCAGCAGAGGCCTGTCTGTCTGAACTGCCAGTGCTTCATAGGAGTTTTAGTTGTGATGTCTTGTACCTTCATTTTCTATTCTGAGCCTATGATTGTGGCTTCTTTGCTTTCTTACACAGATGATTACAGACACAGAAGAGGAAGATGAGTAATACAGCATCATATTTAAATCTCCAGAACAGTTTAGTTTTGGTGTCAAACTATCTTGACTAGAAATACTTCTGTTGAATATACAGTAATATTTGAATTCTAGACTATTCCACTCTAGAGAAAGAAAATTGCCAAATACAAATATGAATATTGGCAGTCTTGGGGCAACATCCTGTATCTCCTCAAAAAAAAGCAACCTAAAAGAAAAAAAAGAAAAAAAAAAGGCAGGAAATTTCCAACTAGACATGCTCTTATGCTCTTATTACTTCACCTATTTGTCTCAGTTTATACATTTTATTTAGTCTTTTTAATGTTTGATTGACAGTGTCTCTCTGGTCAGCTGTTCTCATCTTCTCAGGATTCCTCCTAAGATTGGAGGAATGAGATGACAAAATGACTTAAAAAGAATTTTCGTCAAGTGCTAGAAAGAGCAGTGTAACTGCTATATATTGTAACCAGTTTGCAGGTAGTTCACGACTGCAACTTAATGTGTTGAGGTTAATCTGCCCATTCATAAATGCATGAGGTCTGGTTACCTTACAGGCTGATACTTTTCTACAGGAAGATGAGATCATTTGAAATATTAAAGTTAAAACATTCTGAGAAAACTCTGAAGAAACTAGAGTGATAAAGTCAAAAGAATATTCAATTAAGTTTGAAATATTCTGTAGAGTTAAAACAGCAGTACAAAATAGGAAAATTTAGAAAAATATTTTTTACAAATATTTAGAACTTTTTGTATTAGGAAGGCATATATCTGTATAATTTTACAGGATTCCTTTTTTACACTTAGCTATTAAGCAGACCAGCAGCAGGATATTCTCTGCATGAGGTCATTTGTTTCCTAACTCAGTAATCTGATATTCAAATCAAATCCCATTTAAATATCTTGTTGCTCAACCTCATTTTATTTGAAAGCAAGAAAAAGGAATATAGATGTAGGACAATTCTGAGTTTAAAGGAATTTGGAAGATTTTTTATAAGGTGTGGTTTTGAATATTTGAGGTAACAATTGTTTTACTAGTTGTAGAGAGAGGACACTTACCAACTCAGCAGCAGATGAATGAAAGAAGGTCTTTCTGAGTTGGTCTATGTCCATATGAGTTTCTGAGACAAATGCCATGTATATATTAGAATTACTGATTAGTGTTAATGAAAGAAACAAAAGGTTTGACTGTGAGTCAAAATCCATTATATGGTTTCTAAGTTCCAAAATGGTTAAACAAATAATATTTTACTATGTTTGCTTTAAGTCTTTAACAGAATGGCTGCATTCATTCTGTCTTTGTTCTCTTTGACATTCTATTATATCATCATTGGAATGATAGCTGTACTATAGATCTTCAGAAGAAGTGGAAAATTACTTAGCTGTTTGGTCACAGTGGGAAAAAAGAACTCTTCAGGTCCATTCTGAGAACACCTTGATTTTAAATAGGAAAGACATTGATTAAAAGGAGACCAAATACCATCAGAACAACCCAGAAATATTGGGATGGGTTCAAAAGAGCTGCTAGACAAACAGAGCAAACAAAGAAAAGTACAGCTGGGAACCTGTTGGAGTAGAGATAATACAAACAGCAAGAGAAAAGACAAGGAAAACGCATAAGGAGAAAATAAAGCATTAAAAAGGAGAAACATAAAAGTGACTATGAAAGGAGTAGATGATGCCAGAATATTTGGCATTGAGGGGCAAGATCTGAAGAGACTTCTGAAAGGTCAGGCTTAACTCCCTTCCAAGGCTAAGTTTGCTATGGTAAAAGATTAACTGAGAGGTATGTCTAGGCAACACCAAAACTAAAAGAAAAACAAGCAAAAAACCCACAAAAAAAACCACCCAGAATAAAACTGAAAGATAGTGATTTTAAGAGGTAAAGCTTGGGTGTAAATTTTTAAGGTTTAATATGATTTCAGTGTAATTGTACTATGAAGTTTCTGCTTTTAGAAAAGAAAAAATATCTAGCCAGTTGTGATTAATTATCTGCATTATTTTTTTCTTTTTTTTTTTACTCCAACAGTATGCTTACATTCTGGGATCAAAAGAAGGATTAAAAAGCATAGGCACTTCAATATTTAATTTGTCTTACTTTTTACTTTACTCAAGGTCTCCAGGTTTTGTAGAGAATTATAAAGTAATTATTTTTTCTATACACACTATGACAAGAATAACAGTAATGCTATAGGTTATTTTCTTCTGAAGCACATTAGAGACTGAAGCAATATGCTGTGGTATAACTCCTTACTCATATCTCAATTTTATAGAATTGACAAGCCAATCCTAGTAGGATTCAGTAATAGTGTTTCAATTAAAAGTTATACTTAGAATTGTTATAATTTCTGTTTTTCCTATAATATCTTGTAGGATGTGATCAAGAGCAAGGCATATGCTATTAAGAAACATTTCAAGGAATTTTGATATTCCACAATATGCATTCCAGTCCTACACTTTGACTAACACAATTTGTTAGTCATTTGACTTAAAGTAGTCATCTGCAGTTAGAGCAACCACTTTTCTCATTGTAGACAATTGCATTTCATTTCAACTGCATTTTATCTCAATTCAGTTGGCTACTCAAATATGATTTTCTAATTCACTTTTTATGGAATTAGGGATACTTCAATATGCCTTATCTGAAATAATTTCATTCTCAGATGCTTATGTAAAGAATTATTCCTTTTCATAAGAAAAGTGTTTACAAGACTGAAAGAGGTCAGCAGGTCCCATTTTTCCTCATCCATGTTTGCAGAGTTCTTCACTCACTGCTTCATGTAACTGTCACACACAGGTCTATTGCCAAGTGATTATAAGGGCTCTTACTTTCTTTCCATTTCATAACTGTACTCATAACAAAAACTTCATCAAACATTAGACAGCTCTCTATGGACTAAAAATGATACTGAAAGGAAAGGCACCAAAAGCCTATGAAGGAATTCATGTCTATCACATTACTTCTCCCCTGAGGAAGAGCCTCATTTTGTAGGTAATACTGGAGAAGAAAGACTGTTTTGTTGCAGTCTAAGTTTACAGGACCTTTTGTAAACAGATACTGTCATCTTTCCTAATCAAGTCCATCTCACTATCATCTTGTTTGACTCCTGTTTCTCTTTACTTCCTACACCTGACTCCTCATTAGCTGGTATCATGCCTGAAATCTATGGTTTGCCTACATTATTCCTTGCTTTCCCCTATTCTGAACCTAAATTTACCACTAAATTCTCACTATGTCTCAGCAATCTCTGCTTAATCCTTCCAATGACTGCTCAACATACAAACTGATTTCTTAGGAAAAAAAAATTCTGTCTTTCCTACAATCTCCACCTAAGCTGCTATTGAGCAAAGAGGCAGGACAAGCTTGTATGTTGCAGTTATCATTATAAGTCTTCATTTTGGAGGGTCTTCTGATACAGCCTTGCACCAATTAAAAATAACATGCATGTAGAATGGTTAAAAATGTAGACATTGAAGTTCTGCAATAAACAATCAAGCAATTACAGCTTTCTTCAATTTCAGGGCTTTCAAAGATAATGAAGCCACTCAAGCAGCTCTGAATAACAATTTTTTTACTCAGGGTGGTTTTGCAAAGGTGGTTTCCCTACAAGGACTGCTGACACCAGGCAAGTGATTTTCTTAATGGCTGTGATACAGGAGTCATATAGGAGTATCAGTGATGAAACTCTAAAAACTGTAGCTAACCTCCAAAAGGAGTAGGAGCTTTCCTACCAAACAGCCATCATGAAATTATGACATCTATTCTTAGTTTCAAGGTGGACTTTTCCCTGCAGAAGCACTCCTGGCCACATGGAAGATGTCAGGGATATGAGCTCCCTCTTTGACCAGTTCTGCTTCATTCATTATCTGCTTGTAGGGGAGCTTGTAAGTCAGACATCCACTAAAAAGTAGACAGAAAAATTATTTTCAGGAAGAAAGTGAAAAAGAAAACAGACTAAAAAATCCAAACAAATATTAACTGCTTGATTTGCATGAAGGAGTGGCTTGCAATAAACTCAGTAAACTATACTGTGATGGAAAACAGCTGACACTATTATGGAACTTTATATTTTGTAGGAAAACAGACTTTCCATGTTAAAAGTGTATAAGCAGCAATAAGTAAACCAAACAAACCCCCTTTAATCCATACAAACAACAGCAAAAATTCTGTCTTCTCAGGCACTATTTTCATGTTTTTTTCAGTAATATACTTCACTATTTGCACAGAGATACTGGTGGTTGTGAATGTTTTAAAGGCAGTTTACTTGCTAGAGCTTAATGCTATATTTATAAAGGTGCACAGTCTGTGATTACAGCTGTTTCTTCTCTTATTGCTAACTTGCTTCTTTATAACTCAGCCTTGTGAGAAAATGTCAATTTCCTTTTTTTAAAAGTTTTTTAAAGTTCTTGTTGATATTAGTAGTTGCAATCTAATAGATGAGTATATTTGAGACCTAAAAAGATGCACAGTTTTCCAGGTTCATTGATTAAATTGTATTGGTTTAAATAAAAAAAATCTTTACAGATGATAAAACTTTAATTTTGAAATTAATCATCTATCTGTATGAAATGGAATAATTCTTATTTCATATGGTTTAAATTCAAAACCAGGAAAAAACAAGTACTTCGAACATAGTACTTTGTGTGTTCTTTGAGCATTAGCTGTACTTGAAATTGTGGAAGAAAATTATGTAGACAGTAAAACCAGGACTACTGCAAAAGAAGATAATACAAGCTTATATCTGGGCAAGTTAAAACTGCTGAGTCAAGATTTAACAAGCATCTTATCTACCTTACTGCTTATCCATTGATTTTTTTTCACCATAGTCCTTTTTTTTTTATGAGGCAAAACTGCATGTTTAAACTGAGTGACAAAAGCCCAATTTCTTAAATTAATTTCAGTACTTCTAACCTGCCAGGCTAAGGGTTACAGACTAATAGATATTCCTCAGAAGAATGCTACTTTTCCCTTCTTACCTGGAGAAAAGAGAGATGTCTCAGTTTTCATATTTCCAGGTATTCAAAGATCTCTGCTCATTTTGAAATAACCTAACAATACATTGAAGGTATCCATCTTTGATGAGAAGTTTTTGATTCATTTGGAGGATACAGTCCAACAGCTGCTGCTCCATTATAGTGCCTGTAATTTCTTTCTTTACACCAAATCTGTACCAAATAAATTGTATTGCAAGTCACTTGTTTATGATTATTATTATTAGTACTACTAGTAGTAGTAGTAATTTACTTTCATTACTGTATCTTACTTTATTTTCAATTATTAAACTATTCTTATCTCAACATACAATTTTTACTTTGAAACTCCTTCTCATTCCACTGTGGAAGGATGAAGAGAGAGAGGAAGTTGATCTGCTATGTGATGTTTCATCTCCAGCTGGGTTTGAGCCACAACAGTGGCTAAAGGAAATCAGCTTGTGAGAGACAATGGTTTGCCTACAGCTGCTTGTGGGAGTGCACTTCACCTATGTCAGCTTTCTACATGACAGCCAAAACTGGCAAACTTACTCAGTGTTAGCTTTAAAGAAAGTTCTGTGGAATGGTAAGAGTTGGTCAAAGTGTAAAGATGAGAGCCACATGCAAAGAATGAACAGAAGCCTTACAAGACTGAGTGTCATAGCAATGAAACAGAAAAAAAGTTGCATATAGAAAGTCATAAAGTGATACCAAAAGAAACCAGATAATCTAGAAAGTACAAGGATCTGAATTCTTAACAGAAGACATAAAACCTTAGGATTAGGATGCATATTTCCATGAAAATAAAGTCCCAGGGCTTGGTAGTGGACCAAAAATATACTCAAATATTTGAAAATAATAGGAAATAAAAGGATAGAAAGAAAAATAGTGAAATGACAGTGTAAATCTGTGCTTTTCCCAAACATTGAATACAATGTGCAGGACTGGTCTTCTTAGGCCCAAAATGTACTCAATAGAACTGAGAAAGATTCAGAGAAAGACAAAAGTGTTTAAAAACATAGAAGATCCCATATATAATAGTTGAGAAAACATTCTCTGCAGCCAGATAAAACAACACACAATGAAAATGGTTAACAAATTTTCATGGAGAGGGTGAAAAGGAAATTAGTTTTCACTGTTACTCCTGTTACAAAAGAGACTATTACATGGACATGGTAAAAGCCAAGTTCAAACCAAATAAAAGAACACAGTTCTTAATAGGAAAAATAACAGACATTCCATATTTCTCACCATCAGTTATTGTGCATGTAAAAATATCTGTGACCATAAAGAAAAGAAATGCAAAGAAGTTAAAGAAGTCACATTAGGTTAAGGAAATCCAAAAAGCACAATAGAATTGGTGATGGAAGAGTGACAGAAGGAGCAATAATTCGTTTAACTTATTTTCCTTTGGTGTAGATTATGGCCACTGCCTAGAAAAACCACACCTACCTACCAAGTTTATGCACTTACCACAAATCTGTTATAGTCACTTTAATCCTCCACCTTCCACAGATGCAATTCTTCCCAGTGTATAGACTTGTTTTATCAATATAGGGAATGGAAGATATGTGAGCATGGAGAACTCAAGGCTGAAATGAAAACTTAAAAGTCTGAGTAAAGTTTTTAATTGTAATTGTCTCTCAATGTAGAATCCTAATCCTCAGTTGCATTAATATGCAATGAATACAGCAAGCATTAAATACATAAATGTAATCCTCATAAATGGGAAAATCTAAGAGCTTCTAGATATCAGCTTCATGCTGATATTGTATATTATACATTGAAGACTTTTTCTCTCATTTAACTACTATTACTCTTTTGAGATCGTTAGCAGTTTCCTAGCACTAAGTTTTCTTAGCCTAAAAACCTCTGTGATTATCTTGCTTTCAGGGTTTTGCCATCTACAGAGTCACAAGCCACTGACAGCTTTCCATTGATCTCTCTGGAACTTTCTTAGTCTTCCTTCACTGATGGTTTATGAGGCAGCCATCTCTCAGTCCTTTTGGTTTCTTTCCACAGGCTTGCTCTCCTGTCCTGGATGCATGATAGGAAAGACAATTTCCCTGTGTTTTCAAACCAAGACTTTCCGCTAAACCTCATCGTTTTCTGTCTGGTAGTCAAAATCATGAGCCACAAAAGTAGGCACTGCAGATTCTCTGATATGCACTGGTCTATTGAAAGGATTTTGGTTTTTTTTATGTAAGCACATAAAGGAGAATTTTTTCTACTTAAAATGAATAAATAAATGCACTTTGATAAATTTGTCTATGCATACCAGTGGGAAATATGCCTTTATGGATATTATTGAAGAATGAACTTTTCTACACACTTGTGACTATTTGCCCAGCAGGTACTTCAGACTGACATCCTTATCACTGATGATGATTGATATTGCTGACAAATAGAGTGGATGGTTTCAATATGCCTTGTTTCTTTCCCTTAAATGAAATATTTTTTTAGAGCTTCAGGTTTCTAGAAACT
Source organism: Emberiza elegans (assembly GCA_024865655.1). Lineage (NCBI taxonomy): Eukaryota > Metazoa > Chordata > Aves > Passeriformes > Fringillidae > Emberiza > Emberiza elegans. The sequence continues at coordinate 25,465,204 of JALJVW010000139.1, read as the reverse complement.
TGAAACTTGTCACAGAAACTTGTCACAGAAACTTGTCTGGAATACTACATGGACAGTTGGAATTCTGCAAGCTATTTTGTTTAAAAAGTACATGGACAGGAGTTGAACCAGAAATGTTGGGGATCCATGTCAAAATTATTCACAGTCAGTTTTAAACTACAATGCACTTAAACCTGAGTATTTTCTATGATGCTGTTTGTTTACTTGCACAAAAGAAGTTGTTAATTCTTAAGTGAATAGGCAAGCACTTTTTTAGACTGGCAATGTTGCTCATCCTGGATGTTGGGGGCTGTGATCCCCTTCAGAAACTGTTCATCAGCAAATCTTCAGTAAATATTCTTGCTCATTCTTTCCATAGTCTTCAGAAATGAGAAAAGAATTCCACAACAGAGAAACATTACCTCACTTTTAGACCTTTTCCATGTTTATTAATTTCATATGATATATTAAAATTATCTTTTTGGAACAATTCTTCAGTAGAAAGGGATTATTTTGATATTAAAAAACACACACAATCTTGCACAATTTATTTTTTAATAGAGCAGACTAAAACAAAATCTGAAACTCTATAAACAGTTTTATGTGAATGAAAGATCAATGTGCTTCCAAGCAGAGAAAGAAAATTGCTCGGTGTTTTTCTACTATATTTTTTGTTTCCCCTTTGGGTCTATATGACATGAGGGGATTCTTAAAGCCTTCTGAGAGAGTTTTTTTTCCAAACCCAGGGACTTTGTATAGAGAGGAAAATCTATATTTTTTTTCCCAGTGGATTATGAGATGCCAACTGTCCTGGTCAAAACTGGTTATCCAGTCTTGAACCCTATTTGAATTAGAGTTATCAAATGATTATGATCTTTAATTATTATTAAATATGTTCAAAATATAACATATTAGAAGTTATTTATACTAACAAATTAATGTTGTGAAGAAGAATTACTGAAATTCTGAAAAGGACACTTGAGATTTATTACATTTGATGTGGACAATTCTATATAAACATAAGAATTCCAATGTGAAACAGCTAGTGTTAATGATGAAATTAAATCTTCTAGAAGAATGTTGTGATCTAATATAAAAGAAATACTGGAGGAGAAAATTACTTGCTGAGGTTAGGCCTAACAGCTATAAAACAGAATATTTAGAAACAAGAATATTAAAAAAAATGGATAATATTATGAATTGATGGCATGCTAACCAAATGACCTAGGCAACCAGAAAAAGTATTACCTTATAATAAAATGAAGTGGGGTTTTTTTTCTGTGGTTTTATGCTAGTTTTAAAGACAGAACTAATTAGAAGTATGGTTTCATAGCTTATGTGTCTTAGGGCAAATCTCACCCTCTACAAATATAAAGTACTGACAAGTAGGATGGAGGTGAGGGAATGCATCAATAAACTAATAATGTAGCAATACCTATTTTCTCAGAACCCCGATTGGGTGTTTTATTCTGTGTTCATGGTATTGATAACCTCTTCTTTTCCTTTCATTTGTGGACAAATAATAGCTAACATTTTGCGACAGTCTTTTAGCACAGCAACATGAAGTCCTTTCCACAGCTTCGTTTTATGGAGTTTTTTTAACCAAAAGAGTTTAAAAATAATATTTGAGAGGATTCCCCACAGTTAAATGCATCAACAAATTTCTGTACCTCTTTAAATTTAACCCAAATGTCTCAACAGATGCTGCTGTTCCAGTCTCAATAGGGAGCAGATTCCACAATCAGGGAGTATAATTACAGAGAGCTCTAGCTCCTGCTGTCTCAAAGTTACACTTAGGGCACGCTGAATTGCCTGCCAGCTTCAGTCTTCAGTGGCTGACTGAGGCCTTTGGTAATAAAAGATCAGTCAAGAGTACATTATGATACTTCACAAAATGCTAACAGCTTTGTAGAATTTATAATATGGAGAGACATATGCCAGCTTTGTACACTGCTGAACAGTTAAAACCAAATACAACAAGAGTAGGAAATAAAATTAATATGAGTTTGTATCAGGAAAAGTGTGTATTTGTCATCACACAAGTAAGGTAATACATCTGCCATAAAGCATAAATTGACAAGCAATGCAAAACAGTGGTTTTAATCCAACAGTTTTTGTCACACCCTGGTCATAACTAGGAAGAGTCTTCAGTTATAGATGGAATGCCAAAGAATACTTTTCTTTATGAGTCATATGATATTTAAAAAAAAAAACAAACAAAATACTGTAATGGGAGTTTCTTTTTTTTTATTACTTTTTTCAGAAAGGTGTAATTATTTTTACTGTAAGAAAAATTAAAGTAGGTGAGGAAGAAGTAGTCTAAAATGAATCAAACAAATGAATAACCCTTTCTGGTTAGAGAACATCTGATGTTCTTGTCTTTTGCTACACACAGACATTGAGACTTAGTAGTTAGCTGCAACAATTCAGAAAAATCACTCATATGTTAAAGTAAAAGGTAGGAAGCAGGAAAACTGCAAATTTGAATCATTAGAAATTAGAAGTTCTGAAAGACTTTTTTTTTTGTGTGTGTGTATGTACCTTCTTTTTATAACTTCAAATTATTAAATTCATAATAATTATTCATAATTCTTTTTTCAAAGCCAGCAATTTTTAACTAGAAATGTAGAGAATACTTAAATTGTCTGGAATGTGTGGTAACTCATGGAATTAAGAGAACACATGATGCTTCAAAAAAGCCAGACAACAGGGAAGCAAAGGATAGGGATGGGGGTCATTAACATTAAAAACAACATTTTCAAATTTCAGTACTCTTCAGCCACAACTGACCAATCTATTCATCTTTTGTATTCACCTTCTTAGCTAAATTATAGAATTTTATCTCATTTGCTCCAGACAGAACAAATCATTGAGTAACATCTGAAAAGTCTTCTCCAGACATTATTTACAGTATGAATTAAAATTTTTACTAATATTAGAATAATTTGAATAATAAAAAGTCATATGGGATTAAAAATTATATTTGATTTGGATTCACTCTTTCCATTCTTCAACTAATTCACTTTATTTCTTGTCACTTGTTTCCTTGTAAAAAACCATTTGTGATTTAAAACACATTAGAAAATGTCTTGGGTGCCAGCCTTGGCAAACACAATTATATAATGACCTCTTAAGGAATCCTCCATAGGTGTTGCAAATAGAGGCAGCAACTAAAAAGGTGGGAAAAGACAATAAAGAAATGGTGCAAGAAACAAGCACTAAACCCAGAAATTACAAACATTAGCATTTGGCTTTATTTATAGCCAATTAATATTATATCACCAGACATGGAGCATGTTTATGAATATCACCAGACTTATTGCACTCTACACATAAGAGAAAAAGTGTTCAGAGAACTCTGCAGACCTTACCCCACAGATACAAGTGATACCAGTTGTCAGGACTGCATAATCTCCCAAATGCAGGGTTTAGAGCACAGAGAAGTTACACACTGTATATATATGTAAAAAAAAAAAAAAAAAAGCACATTGATTCTATCAGAGGAAATTGGATGGTAGCATTGAGCAGAGCTAGCAAAAGGCAGAGGTTTATTAGATATATTTGCTAAGTACATAATCACCTTTTGTTTTCAAGCTTTCCTCAGGATTTACCACTCATCTTCAGATTCTTCACTGACATAAAACTTTCTTCTCACTCATTTTCACTGTGGGAATAGGTGAACAAATTGTTTAACAGAGTGCACTAGCCAGTGCTATGTGGTGAGACCCTGGCATTGCTTAAGGAGTTCCCATACAAGGACCCTGAAAGCAGCAAAATGCAGAACAATCCCACTGTGAAAATATGATTTTTCCTTGCAGATCCCTCTGAATTCTCAGAAAAAAACCAAGTAATTTACAAAAATTTTAGATCCTTCTCAAAATTCTCCCTGGTGTAAAACACATACAAAATTGGGGCTGGCTGTTCACATTGAGGGCACAAAGCTGTCACAGTGGTACATTTGCTGGGGCCATTCCCTAGGTGCATTCACAGATGGTGACTACTCTATCACAGACACCTGCTGCAGAGTAGGCTGTTGCAACAAATAAACATCACTGGAAGAGAAAAAACATGGTAGGATTGCTAGTTTTACTATCCTTGCATTACTACATTAAAAAACAAAAAAATCAAGTCTTCTAGGTTAAACAGTTTCATGTGCTGTGCAGCCAGTTGCAACAAGAAATATTATTCTTCCAATTATTCAAGTGTTAAGTTTTAGCTATGTAAGTTGCATACTTGTGAATTAAGTGAAATACATTTCAAATTCACTGATTTTGCAGTTTCAACATTTTCCAGAACTATCAAATTATCCTGCATTTTTCAAAGCTCTGAATATTTGCGAATTAATCTCTTGGGGGCTTGGTTTGGCTCTTTGTTTTTGTTTTGTTTGTTTTGTTATATGCACTGTGATTTTTGCTGAATTTTTTAATCAATTAATCAAGAGTGGACAACGAGAATCTTCCTGGAGTGTATCCCCTTCCAACCAATGCCATGTTACACACTGCAGGCTCTTTTTATCAATACTATATTGAAATACACAAGAAACCAAATGAATTTTCCATATTTTCCTATAATCATTAAGTGGAAAACCACCCCTCTTTTATGTCTTTTAATGCTTTAAAGGACTGCAATTCCTGTTTAATATATAAAGGTTCTGAGCACATTTGCATGTGTGTGCATGTTCATGTATATCATTTCATACAGAAGCCTAGTCAATACAAAATAATAAATAGTTTTTTTGTTTATCCTTGCTCAATATAATTCAAATTTGTTTAGCTCTTCTAGATGGGAAAAAAAGATTATACCAGCCAGCTTCAGCTGCTTAAATGCAGTATAATCATGTATATGCCAGGCCAGTTAAAGGGAAATGATGTTATTTACCCCTTCCTCATAAAGTCTTTCTATTAAGGAACGTAAAAGCAAATTTGAAGTAGTAACTGAGTTTATGGTCTGAGAAAGCAGCTCTAGGTGACCCTGCTTGGAGCAGTGGGACTGGGAGAAGTGATCTCTAGAGATATCTTGGAAGCTCAGCTATCCTGTATATCTGTGGTACAGTGCTTTCAGTGCAGAGGTCTGATTGTCAGGATAGCCTTGGGACTGCAGACGAGGCCTCATCAGTGTGGAGGAAAGGGGAAGGATCACCTCTCTTGGTCTGCTGGCAACATCCTTGCTCACACCACCAGGATGTTGCCAGCCTTTTTTGCTGTGAAGGTGTGTTGCTGACTCATGGTACGATAGTTTACCAGTACCCCAAGACCTTTTTCTACAAAGCTGCTTCCAGCTCATTGTCCCCCATTGTTTAGAGGTTCCTGAGGTTATTCTTGCTGAGAGGCAGGACTTTGCCTTTCCCTTTGGTGAGGTTTCTGTCTGCCTCTTTCTCTAGTCTGTCAAGGTGTCTCTGAATAGCAGTGCAACCATCTGGTGTATCACACTCTGTGACTCTATGTTTATATAAATGCTCATTATAGTGAAAAATCTTTATGGGTCAGGAAGAGAGAATATAGAGAATAATTCCCAAAACAGACTGTTGATTATACTGGGATCTAAATTTATCTAATTTACATAGTCATATATGAAAAGAGCTGAAATCCATGGTATATTCACATACAGTCATCTGCATAATCAAAGATTTAGTTAAACCAGACAAAGAAAAAAAAAGGTTTTAAATACATTCCATAATGTCTGATTTTTCCAAGAAAACACTGCATGATCATTCATTCATGTGCCCACTTTCAAGGAGTGGCTGCACTGCATTAACAGAATGAAGATTTGCAATTCACTGGCAAGGAGGTATCAATGTAAAACATGCATTTGACAGGCATATTGTGTAAACAAACCCAGCAAACTAATCCATGCTAGCCAAAGATGCTCAGTCTGTAAGTTGCTATCAGTGTCCTAGACAACCTAAACAGAGATATTCAAGTTTAAATACATGAGCACTAAGTTGTAAGGACATGCAGGCTCTTCCAAAGAGGAGGTGAAGTTCAGTTCCACTTGTGAGCTCTTCAGGAGGGACACTTACGTAATATGTTTCCCAGCACATGTAAGTCTCTCTTCCATGGCAACCACACAGTTCTGTTTCTCTTCTACACAAGTAAATAAAGCTAAAGATCTGTTCTTACTGAGATGAGTAAGAGATAAGAGATGATTCTTTCTCTATCTCTGAAATTAATATACACATACTCTGCTTATAAAGCCAGAATCTCCCAATTAACTATTATTATTTCCTCCTCATACACAATCTCAAACTATACTATTAACCTAGGTGTCTTTTAGCTTCCTTTTTTGTGAAAATGCATTAAATTACTTTTGCTTTTACTTCTGTGGTATTTGAAATGATTTATTGTTTACTGCCTATCTTTTTCCCTTCTCAAAGTCATTAAAAGCAGATCAAAATTTTTCATGAACATTTGTTTATAATAGCTAGTTTTCCTTGGCTCCTTGGAAAAGAATCCCTTATAAATCATAGGTGAAACTCATCACTGAAAAATCATCCTTGCTGTGGGTTGTACACCTGTTTTTTCTATGTTTTCCAATTAGATTTAGGACTATCTTCACTGAGCTTAGCTTTTTTCAGTTAACCTTATGCTTCCAAACATAAAATTGTCACACCACCTATCATCACCAGCTCTCTTTCACCTCCTAAAACTGCTTCATGCTAACATTCACTTTTTTGGTGTCCATATACGTCCATGAGAAACTTATGCTATTTTTACTACTGGCAGATATTTTCTACCTAAGCCTATTTGCAATTCACATAATCTTTTGAATCTCTATAACAGTCAGGAGTAAGTAAAATGAGACATAGTATGACAGAGAGGTATACTGAAAACAAGGCTCTTCAGCTTCCTTGTTTGAGGCCATGCTTTAAGCCATGACTAAGAAAGATGGTATGATAACAGCAGAGCTCAAAAATTTTGTGGGCAGCAAGATGTGCAAAGTCTCACGAAGGCTTTGAAGCATCCAGTCTGACAGAAGAGATCCTGCTGGGTGTGGAGCTGTAGCCTAAAGGCATCAGAGGTCAAGGTCTTTGTTCAAACTGCAGATATTTAGCCAGAGATATTTTCATGTACTTGAAGAAACACTGACCTGTGGAAGAAGACTATGAGCCAAAGAACCATGACACTAAGTATGCAAAAATATTTTTCCTAAGTGGAAAGTAATGTGGAGTGACAAAAATTTAGCAGCTTTTGAAAGGAAAAGATGCTAATTTAGTTCTCTTTCACATAGGAACTGCAAGAAACATTTAAAAGGAGTAATTTTTTTTGTATCAATTAATCTGCTTTCACATTGTGGATGTACTGGCCATGTCTGGCTTGGAACCTAGAGGTCCTTTTCATCAGTTATTCTAAAATATTTTTGTTGGTTTGAGCTGACCAAAACAATGGCCAGTATGAGCCAGCTGCTTTGCCTAAGTGTGTGGAATTATACTATTTCACCACTGGAGGCACTATGCCTTAATCTACAAAATTACAGCTAATGAGTTTTCCTAACTATAGATTTTAAAATTAAACTAGAGAATAGCTTTTTCCATTGCCTATGAAAAGAAGTTTGGCATAAAACCTTGACTGCAAAAATATTCCTAATAAGCTGGAGTATATCCTTTCAAAGGAACCATATTGCATTTAGCTACAGAAAAGTAGATCTACCCTCTGGCTCTGTAGCCTTCCTGTCTTTTGTACTGCTGGTATAGGCTTTTGGCCATTATTGCTTTCTGTGTTACCTAATATGTTGCTGGAAGAAGAAATTTACCTGTTACAGTAAGAAATAACACTTTTTATTTTTCACTGAGCTCCACTTTCTCTAATAATTAAAAAGCTTCCTATTTCTTCCCTTTAAAATGTAACTCAAAGGGGCAGTTCCTGGTAAACTACTATGGCCAAAACATATACCCAAATTTCGTGCTTTGCCCAGAAATTTCATTAGCAGTTTTAACAAGACCTCCCAAAAGACAGTCCACATAAAAGATTCAGATTTTACAATAAATTAAAAGATGCATTGTGACTGGAGGAGTTGTCTAAATTGATGAGCCATTTTTAAATATCTTTGTAGTAAGCACAGGTAGCATACTTCTAGCACAGTCATAATAGATTTTACCATTTTACCTCTTCATCAAGCAGGACTTGATGCTGGATTCCTGATAAATCATTTCTGTGTAGCAGGACCATAATACTGAGGAAATTATCCATCTTCATGGATGTCTACCATGAAGATGGATAATTTTCATTTTTCAGAAAATTCCCAAATACCATATGAATATTTTATAGTGATGTTTAGCATTGAGCACCCAACCCAACCTTATAAATGACTCTTCTGCATAATTAGCACATTAGTTACTCTGTAAGATTGAGTCTGATGAATTATTCATACACAGTTCTGCAGAGATTCTGGTTGAGGGTCCTCTGTAAGGGCACATTAAAACTATCCTGTTAAACTTTGAAATAGTAGGGAGGGAAAGAAATACAGTTGAAAGAGGAGAGAGACACTGAATTTATTGCTGTATAAGGAACATTTTGAAGTGCAAACAAAAAAATTTTCTTTAAGTCCTCAATTAAAAAATCTTTATGAGGAGATGCAGCAACTTTCTTTGTAGTCTCCAGTGGAATCCAGTAAAGGCAGTTTGAAAATGCCAAATAGGTGCCTTCTGTCATTAATTTGATTTGCACATTTCTATCTCTCTTTTCAGAGTCCATTTCTGAGATACTTTTTAAGACGTTCCAATTTTTGGAATAAATGTTTGCCTCATGAAATGCTTGCAATTTTTTGTTGGAAATCTCTGCCTGTATTTAGTTTCCATCATTTGAATAAATTGTCAGAGACCTCAAATTATGTTGTTGGTTTGTTGTATGAACATTGGTAACTGGTAAAGTGTTACATAAGGGCACTGTACTTTCATTAATTTAGGGAGAGTGGCACATGACTGTTTCATAAGGAATTGTAAGGGAATTCTAAAACACTTCTTGTTTTAACTGCTTCGCCTGTTTGCCTTTCTTTCAGGACTGTTTCACTGACATTTTACTACTAGAAAATCTGTGTAACTGAAGCAGGATTAGGAGAAACACAATATTCACTTTGAGTGAATAGCTATTACCAATATACGGGTCAAATTTATTAGTTGCGTTTATAAACAACCAAACTGCATTGGTTGTTTTAAGGTCTTTCCCTCCTAATTTATCCCTAAAGCTATTTTAAAGGCAAGTCATCACCTCAAATTTTTGGGCATCCCCATAGACACCCGCATTGGACCAGACAAGGACAGGAGTTAAGCCAGCAAACATTTCAACTCAAAGACAAAGAGGATATCTTGCAGCTGCCAGCCCTAACCAGTACAAATGGTACTGAAGCCAGACAATGGGAAAGAGCCTAGAACCAAGAACACATCTTGGTTACAATGAAGCTCTCAAACCAGAAGTTTTCTTAAAAAATTAATAATATATGTTGGTGACAGAAAGCTATGATTTTACTTGAAGTTGTTTCTAGAATTTAGGAAAGAATCCTCTCTACTCCTTCAAAACACACACACACAAAAATCTGGATTTTGGTGACAATGTTTACCCATTCCATCAAGGTCTTTGCAACTGTTGCCACATATCAGGTTTCTGATTTTGGTTTCATTAAGAATACACATCCTTATTATACTGTCTCTGAAACTTTATGAGTGACACTGGTGAGGCCATACCTATAGTGCTGTGTCTGGTACTGGCCTCCCCAGTACAATATACTGGAGAGACTCCAGTGGAAGACCAAGAAGGTGATTTAGGGACTGGAGCATCTCCCCTATGAGGAAAGGCTGAGAGAGATGGAACTGGAGACAAGAAGGCTCAAGGGGTCCTGATGTACAAAGCTGGAAGAAGTACGTAAACAAGACTGAGATAGGCTCTCTTAGGTGTGTCCAGTGACAGGACAAGAGGCAAAGGGCTGAAAACTGAAAGAGAGGAGATTCTGTCTAAACATAATAAGAATATTTCACTGAAGGCTGACTGAGCACAGCCGGTTGTCCACAAAGGTTGGGGAGTCTCCATCCTTTAAAGACACAGTCCTCTCCAGAAATCTCTTTGAGTTACTTATGCAATGGGTAAATTCTGCTAAATCCTTTAATATTTGTTTCAAAAAGTTGTCTTTGTCCCTGTCTCAAAAAAAGAAAAAAAAAAAAAAAAAAAAAGAGAAGTTTCCACAGGTGACTGTTGTGTAACATGGCACAAATTTCATACTCTGGGCCTAGATTTCTGCTTAATAGTGTTTATGAAACACACCCATCTGGTTTGTGTGGTCATGACTCCCTCTAGTGATGTCTACACAGTCTACCATATTCTCATACCAAATGGATTCTTGAATTAAGTGTCCCATCTCTTCGTGTACTCACTGAACTCCATAATGACTGTTAAGTAATGATTTATTCACATGTAGGTTTTATCAGCCTTAATTCACTGTGAGTCAGATCTGATGACATTTACATATCAAGAAAATTTGAAAATAGACTGTGGGAAAAAATGAGGGCATGATGTTTGAAATGAGAGAAATTATTTCCTAATGTGAAATAAAGAAAAATATCAAAAGTCCTGTAAATTTTAGTAATTTTAATGTAAAAGTTTATTGAAAATTACTGCTATGGTGGAAGTAAAATTTAAATGCCAGAAGATATGGCATATATATTAGACATCTCAGTTTAACTGAGCACTAATGTTAGGCAACACTCAATCACTGAAAATTTCTGTAAATATTTGTTCTGCTCATAAATATCCTGTGCTTTTTACGGACAAGTGTTTTTCTGCGAATCTGATTTTTTGCTGCCCAGAGGAGTGCAACTGCAACTGCTTTGTTTATTGTCAAGGCTGTGGGGTGTTCCAGTGAATAGTAACATGCAAACCAATTTCTACCCCCAAGGAAGGAAAAATAAGAAATTAATTCCTTTATCTCTGACTTCTAATACAAGATGTGGGACCCTTAATTCCATTCACAGGATCTTATTCAGAATGAACAGATAAAAACTAAAACCCAGATATGCCAATGGAATAATACAACATTGAAAGAGTTGTTGTTGAAATGGGATACAGTTGCCTTTATCTTTTCACCAAATCACTGTGTATGGGACTAAGGTCACTTTGTGAATCTAACTTCAATTTCAGACTTGTATGAAACAGTGACAATGCTTTCTGTAATCTCAGTTGTAAAACTTTATTAATCTGTACCAAATTCAAGTAGGAGTCTAAAGCGACCAAATAGTCTCCAGTGAATTACAATAAAACACCCTTGAGTGATATTTCAGGACAAAAGAACATGTCCACTGAGAGCAATGTGCCAAATACAGGCAGTAGATAAGTGATTAAGATTAGAATATTAAGGAGGCTTATTGTTCCTGCCTTGCGTATCGCCTTATCTCCACCTTGAGGATGGTATTACATGCACTAAACTTGCTTAATGAATGATCAATATTCTTTCATTTCTAAACCAGAATGAGCCACAGGACCTTTTACAGGTGAGACAGTTTGCATGCTCTTTAGAGGCCAAACTTGTGAAATGAGACCACTATGAAATAATGTATTCAGCACCCAAAAATAGTGCAAAATGCCTCAGAGAAATAAATCTCGAAGTCCTCATATAACGGGAGAACACCTCCTTTAGAAAATGCTTTGTAGTTTTCTTTGGGAAGATGCAAACATGCTTCTGAAAACAGAACTCAGTGGGTTAAAGTTCACCAGAGGCAATTTATCTGGTATACTGAACCTCAATGTGCAGCTCACAAATCGATCCATATATATAGAACTGAAATGACAATAGGTAGAATTTTATTGTGCTGGATAAAATATGCGGTGCTTTATGCTCCACATATCAATGTTTGTTTCTTCCTGCCCTTTACACAAAGTAGGAATTTTTTCAAGCCAAAAAATCTCTGTTATGAATTAGTGCCATGAGAAGTCACTTAAGAAAGGAGGACAGAACAGGATATGTTTTTTGCAATTTGTTCTGGTTTTGATTTCTCAATTCTTATGATGGTTCTTAATTTAAATTTTTGGGGTTACATGGCTAATGTTCAAACAGGTAGTAGGTTCAATGCGAATGATGAGGCTTTTAATTCTTCAGACATCATAAATGAGCAAGTGAAGCTGCTTTAGTACTTAAATTTGGAAATTCATCCTGTAAAGATGAGGACAAACACTTGTACTATAGTTTTGTCTGAGAGAGCAGCAAAACAGTCATTCAAAGTTTTAAAATAATCACAAGTTCTCCCCTTATTATCTCTTCATTAACATCATGCCCTAAATCCCCTTTGTCTTCATTAATTTTTAATTTTTAATTCAAATGTTGGTTTAAAGTAGATGATAATGTTGTTGTTATTTGATTTATATTCATTTGCCCATTTTTTAGATTAGTCATGACATGTTGTTGGATAGTAGAATTACCTGTGACATTAGCATAAGCTAACAAAGAAAGGTCACTTTTCAAAATATGAAAATATATGTGTGAAATAATTGTTCCATTAAAACTGAACCCCATCCAATGAGGTCATGAACAGTTCCAGAGATGGGTTCTTTGGGCAACCTGTTGCAGTGCTTCACCACCCTCACAGTAAATAATTTCCTCCTAATAACTAATCTAAAACTGTGCTCTTTTGGTTTGAAGCCAGTGCCCCTTGCACTACATATAGCTCTCCATCTTTCTTGTAGGCCCACTTTAGTTAATGGAAAGACATTTTAAAGTCTTCCTGGAGCTGTCTCTTCTGCAGGCTGAACAGACTCATCTCTCAGCCTGTCTTCATAGGAAAGGTGCTCCAGATCTTCTTGTGTTGGGGGCCACAGAGCTGGATACAGTACTGAAGGTGGAGCACCACAAGAGCAGAGTGGAGGGGAGGAAAAACCTCTTGTGACCTGCTGGCCCCTCTGCTTTAGATACAGCCGAGGATAAGGCTGGCTTTCTGGGCTGCAAGTTCACATTGCTGCACTGTGTTGAGCTTCACATCAACCAACACTCCCCCAAGTCTTTCTCCCCAGGGCTTCTTTCAATCTATCCTGTGCACAGCCTGTATACATTTTTGGAATTACCTTGACCTGGCTGCAGGACCTTGCACTTGACCTTGTTGAACTTTATGAGGGTTTCATGGGCCCATCTCTCAAACTTGTCAAGATCTCTCTGGACAGCACCTTCCCTCCAGCACGTCAGCCTCAGCACACAGAATGGTGTCATGGGCAAACTCTCTGCGACTGCTCAGTCCCTGCCTTTGCTTTCTGTGCTTTGCCTAGTTTGTCTGGAGCACTTGTCATTGAAGACCGAGAAAAAAAATCATTAAGTACCTCAGCCTTCTCCATATTCCAACTACCCAGATTTCCCACTTCCAGTTACCCAGATTTCCCATTTCCTTCCCATTTCCTTCCAGGTCCACATTGTTCTTATTCTTTGTTTTATAAACAATGTACCAATAGAAGCTTTTCTTATTGCCTTTGACATCCCTGGCCAGGTTTAATTCTATCAGGGCTTTAACTTTACCAACCTGGTCCCTGCATGCTCAGGCAATTTCTTTGTGTTGCTCCCAGATTACCTATCCCTGCTTCCATCCTCTCTAGGCTTCTTTCTTCTACTTGAGTTTATCCAGGAGCTCCTTAGTCATTCATGCAGGCCTCACAGCATTTCTGCTGAATTCCCCTTTCCTGAGAAGCATCACTTCTGAGCTTGGATGAGGTGATCCTTGAATATCAACCAGTTTTCTTGGACTCCTTTGCTCTCCCAGGCTTTTTCTGTGAATCAGGCAGATCCCAGAAGAGGACAAAGCCTGCTCTCCTGAACTCCAGGATTCATTTGCTGTACTCCCTCCTTACTGCCCTAAAGGTCTTGAAGTTCAACATTTCATGGTCACTGCAGCCAAAGCTGTCTTTGTGTTTCACATTCCCCACCCAGTCCCTCCTGTTGGTGAGAACAAGGTCTGGCACTACACCTCTCCTTGTTTTCTCCCCTATCACTTGGAGAAGGAAGTTCTCAGCACAGTCCAGGAACCTCCTGCATTGTTTATGCTCTACTGTGTTGTCCCTCCAAGAGATAATAGTGTCTAATATTTTCTATAAGTGAGTTAATGTTTTAGGCTGTTCTATACTCCTAATTAGATAAGTGGCATCATCTTTCTTTTTTATTCATTTATCATACTTCTACCATTCTCAAGGTTGTCCTAAATCTATCCTTGGAGCAGTCCATTTCCACATACTATACTGTGACCTGTCATTTTTTTATTGACAGATGGTTAAACGCTCCTCTTGTCACTGTAATTTACTACAGAAAGTTTTCAGCAGTATCATAAGTGTTCATTCCTTCAAATCATTACCTAAGCAACAAGTTTAACTTCTGCAATTGTATGGTTGACATTTTCTAAATTATTCCCTTGTAAGAAGAAAGACTTTTTTTCATTGTTTCAGTCATCCAAGTCGTTCATGTGTCCATAAAAGACCATCTAGCTTCAGTCTGTTTTGTGCTTTCTGCCTCAGCAGTGACTGACTTCTTGATGTCTTCCAGGATTGTCCCTAATAGAATAGTGATTGTTTTCACTACATGGTCAAGGGCATCCTGTAATTCACTGGCAACTTTCATTCAATATAGTGTGCAACTTCTCTGTGTGAAGTATTCATTCCCAAACAAGTGCAATGACGCCAGAACTCAGTAGGAAACGAGCATTTTTAAATACTGTTTCCAATGCCTCATTTTGGAATCAATGGCATTCTGCAGAACAATGCTTACATTGTCCAGTTTATTGTTCTGCCATTTTTGTATACTTGCCATTTTTGATATTTTGCTTTAAAGGAAGCTATCAGAAACACTATTAAACTGAATTTTCTAAAAGATGCACTGTGTTGAACATTTTGAACTTGTTCTAAGAGGCTTACTGGCATCATTATTTTTGGTGAAAGAAAATCTTTTACAATATGGAACTGAAGAAAAACTATTTTTATTTCAGTTATGTACATCTCAGAGCACAGGGAAAACAGTGATAATCTGATTCAGCTTAAGTATAGGTTTTGTTTTGGGCAGTGGTGTATGACAGCTGAATAGATAATATTATTTGTGCTGAAAAGGATTATTTGGCCTCTTGTGATGATGTTACAAAATATACACACAGGTGCTCTCTTTATGGCAGTCTGTTTCAATGTCTCTGCCACCAGTTGGATTGCTGTACAGTTCAGTGAAAAGAAATTGATTATTCTCACAGTCTCTGTCAGTCTTACCACAGAGTGGTATTTGGTCTTGCTATGTGTTATGGCTAGCAGCCACTCGGCTTTATTATGCCAAATGCTGGGGAGGATCTGCAAACATGATATCCTCTCCACCATCAATAAATTGTGTGATGGTTAGCATCAGATCAATACACAGCTTCTCTATCCAAATGCAGCTTGTTTTGCAATGGGGTATTTTATGGTGATAGGTGGTTTAAGTTGTCACTAAAATTTATATAGAAAACAGAAGAAAAAGAGAGCCTGATCGTTTCTTCCATGAGAAAAGAGCACCAACCATCTGATTACATTTCATATACTGATCTGCACTTAAGTAGTAGGATAAGATTGACCTTGCAGTTTTTAATGAATGCTTCTAAGGACATGGTAACTGCTTTTTCCTTTGCAAATCTGCAGATATCAGTGAAGGAGAGTAGTCTGAAGAATAAGAAGCAAGACAAGATACAGTGCTCAAATCAAGAGGTATTTAAGGTGAACAAGATACAATCAGTTCATGAGAGTTTTAGCTGAGCAACACCTCTTTATTTCTGCTTTGCTAACAGAGAAAAAAAATCAAAACCACATGGGTTTTCAACGT
This sequence comes from Emberiza elegans, assembly GCA_024865655.1. Lineage (NCBI taxonomy): Eukaryota > Metazoa > Chordata > Aves > Passeriformes > Fringillidae > Emberiza > Emberiza elegans. The sequence goes on along the minus strand of JALJVW010000139.1, from coordinate 25,449,442 downwards.
ACTTTATGGAGGGCATACAGAGAAGCTGAATGACATCTGTGAACAGGTGAGGCCAGGGAGGGGGATGGTGTGTTGAGGGCAGTTGAACAGTATTCGATTTTCTCTGATTTGATTTCACTGTATTTTTTTTAAAAAAAGTTTTCATTTTTATTTTATTTCTATACATTTTCTATTATCACAGGCTTCTGTGGCCATTTTTATTGTACCAGTGCCCTCCACAGTTACGCAGCAGGTATCTTTTACATACATGCACAATTTTTGTTTTATTCATAACTTTAGTTCATTCATTCATTTCCTGTAATTCCACTGATCCTATCAAAGTAATTCTGTTCTCTGATCAATCAATCTCTGATTGATTTCCATTCACCTCCTGTATCATTGTTTCTGCTATACATTGTCACTGCTAATGCACCTTCTTTTTCATTCCATTTTGGTGCAACTCCACAAAGGTATTGATTTTATTTTATATTTCCTGCTATTTAATTTCTGCTAACTGACAAAATTACAAATGTTTGTTTTGTTTCTAACGGATCTGATGTGTTGGCAAGAATGATTACTTTAAACCTGCTGATTACTTATGCTGTTGGCTAAATATTTATTAACTACTTAGCAAAGAAAGTGGTGAGTTTTTCAAACCCCATCTATACAGGAATGTGGGAATTGCAACTCTGCTTTTTGTATTAAGTTGGAAAACTCTCTGGTTCACATAAAATTCCCTTGAAGACTGTCCAAGCTTCCAAAACTGTTCTAAATTACCTCTTTACACCACCGTAAAGATGCAAAACTCTAAGGACGTAAGAGCTCAGGTCATATATCTTCCTCTCCATTGCTCTGTTCTAGAATATAATGATAACACTGTCGTTGTTAAAGCAGATCAAATGCATTTGAATCCATAGTCTGAATCATGATGCTGATAAAATCTCCAAAAAAATGCTTTTACACCAAATGTTTGCCATTATGAGTAATTTTTTGTTCCCAGTGCTACAAACTGAGAGATGGAAAGCAATGTCAAACTCTCAAAGTCACATGACTGCCTTAAAATTCACTTAATAATTACAAGATAACATAACTGGTTACATTCGCAACTTTAAATACTAATTGTTAATCTTAAATTCTGACATCTTCTTATTTGTTGACAGGAGTGATACATGGAGTTAATTGAGGAGGTCTGGACAATGCACTTTTCCCCTAGATAATCCATTGAATTTTACATAAATAATGTAAAACTCTATTTGCTTATGTAGTATTTTGTCAGCATTCTTTTCACTGCAAAGACTGTCTGAAAGATGGAATCAGTTCAGTAATCTGGAAAATGAGTCCCTAGGAGAAAGAATGCAGAAAAGAAACTACATAGTCATTTGAAGTTTTCTATGATGTACCAGGCATGAGATTACTAGGGAACAAATCAGGTACCACAAGCATCTAATACTATTTTAAAAGATCTGATGTCTGCTCTGCAGCTGACTTTCCAGCAGGGAGCAAGGCTGATTTGTGCCAGTGCCATATTTTCACAATCCAATGTGATTGAATACAGTAAAGCTTCTGAAATACTACTAGATACCTACTTTCTGACACTAAACAGGTCTACAGAGACCTTAACCAATTCTGTGATTTTCAGGAAGAAATTTTATTTCCTTGCTTTGCCAACTTCTTTTGATAAAAAGAAGTATCATTGCTTTACACATTATGCTGAAAATACTAAATTGAAACACTGATATACACATACTTGGTGATAACTTTAAAATGCTTAACCTTATTTAAACTCTTGACTTTCCTTTAGAACTGTACAAAGACCATTGCTGGGAAGTTTTACTTGAGAATTTTGAATTCTCAAACTCAGGACAGTCAAGACAAGGAGTTAAAGGAATTCCTTTCCTCTTATTTATGAAACCTGGTTTCTCAGCTGAGGAGATCTATTGGAATTCAAACCAGCCCAGATATTTTTCAGGTTTTTTCTTAGTGAATAATTGACAGTATTCTAATTTTTTTCCTTTTTGCTAATTGCAATGCCTTCTCTCAAAGATCTCTTCTCAATCAGTTGTCTTTTCTGCAACACATATACAAATAAAAAAATAAGTAGAGAAGAAAAATAAACCCTGACTGATTTTGACATTTGGATCAAAATGCCTTGTCCTGATTATCACCTTTTGAAGACAGAAAGATATATTGTACTACACAAATTGAATTTCTAGTTCCAGCAAAATGGAATGAGGACTAGGTATCATATTCTTCTATGCTTCTCCTATACCTATTTGTTTTTCATACAGAATAAAAGGACATGAAAGTTTTTTCACAACTTTTTTTGGGTAGTCATTGAGAATTGCAAAAATATTTATATTTCATCTCCCTTTGATGGGTGAGTTCTATCTATCTCCTTCTATCTGTTTGGCTATTTTGGAACTTGGTTTATAAAGCAACATATTATGCTCTGAGATGACTGTATGAAAATGTGTCCCTCTAGAGCAATATACGTTGCTGACACAGCTGGTTATTTGGTAACCCGGGGAGCTGAAAGATGATGTTTGTTTGAAATTCATGTTTGTCTGGTTTTATAGCACTACTCCATAAAATGTGTAATTCAGCATATAAAATTTTGGGAGAAATATGTTTCGTTGCGAAAAAATAAAGGGAACAAACATTTTCATAGCAAAGTTCTCTCTTAGGTACACATTTTTCTATTTCTGTTTTTCCCTTCCTTGTTTTTTTTTTCCATCCTACAGAAGTAAAAGTAATCTTATTCTTCCAATATACACCTGGGGAACAGCTGAAAAAAAAATAAGTATCACACAACCTGTCATACACTTCTGAGAGAAAAAAGGGAGAAAATTATGTTGCTTTAAAAAATTGAAAGTTCCCTCAGTAACAGGTGATAAAACAATAGGAAATATCTTCAAGTTGCACCAGGACAGAGTCAGGATGCATACAAGAAAAAATGTCTCCACTGAAAGGGCTGTCAAGCTTTGGAACAGGGTGCCCAGGGATGTGGTTCATCCATCTCTGTAACATCCAAAAGATAGACAGATGGGGCACCTAGGGACAGAGTTTGGTGGTGGATTTGGCAGTGTCAGGTTAATGGTTGGACCTGATGATCTTAAAGGTCTTTTCCAACTTCTACGATTCTATGATTCTGTGTACCTGGTGCTAAAGGTACACAGAAATCTGAAATCTGAAAGGTACTGCTGAAATCTGCAGTATCTATAACCAAACAATGTAGTATGTCTTAAATCAAGGGTAGTTCTGTGCTGGTATTTCTCTCTCTTCAATTCATGAGTGTATCAACCAAAATGTCCAGAAACAGATTTTTGAAATCATATTAATTTCAATGTGCAGTGAGAAATCAAAAGCTGGTCTTTTCAAGGTCTCACAAAAGTTTACTTATGTGAGTGACACTCTGAGTACTGAAGAGGCAAATTAGATTAAGGTATTTTTGAAGTATTAAATTCAAGAAAAGTCTCTTCTCCTGTGTACTTGGTTCTTTCAGAAGCCATGAGTGTCTGAGAAATTCTAAATATCTTTAAGATTCTGCAGCAGTTTCTGAGCAGACTTGGCAGATTCCATCCCCCATTCTGTGACACTACAAAGCATAATTGGATTAGTCTACATCAAGTGGCTATCAATGATAAAAACAATACATTAAAAAAATCACCTAAAAATAATGTTTTTCAACCAGATGTTAAATCAAGTAATTTATTTGTTTTATTGCACATTTGCATAATAGGGCAAACCAGAAATTCTATGTAACAGATGTGCTAGTGGCAGGGAGATTTGATTACTGGCATCTATTATTAATCACTGCACAAATCTTAAATGATTTGTTTCAACAGTTTGATCAATTTACATCCAAGTACTTCATTTATGCACAAAATGTGGAGATAAAACATCTGTTCACACCTTTACTGGCAGCCCTGATTTTTTAATAAGGTTGAAGTTTGTGTTGAGGAAGACACAAGAGACTGACAACTTTGGAAAGATTTCACTGTTTCTGAGAATAACTCAGAACTGAAAGGCATTTCATGTTGGCAATAATATCTATATGGTGCTTCTTTTGACCTGAAAAAATAGGAAAACAATTTTCTAGACTTATCAAAACTTTCACAAATTTAATTAAAGAAATTTTTATTATGTTTTGGGATCTGTGTACAAATTGTTGGACTCTGGTAAATGAAAAGGTGTATCTTTAACATTAAGTATATTGAGTTTTTTAGAAGTTTTTTCTAGCTTAGAAATTTACTTGTAAATTCCCAGTGGTTAGAAAAGCAAATACCTTATTTAAATAAAGTTTTTTTTTATTATTTTAATTGTTCCAAAGGAGGCAAAATGATACATACACAGCACAGACTACAAATGGTGGGATCTTTGTACTTCAATACATTTCAGACAAGATGTGTAATTTTCCTGTCTAAGGGTCAGAACTTAAAATTGTTTATATTTGTCTCATTAATGCATCTGAATTGTTGGATTGACTATCATTGATAGCTATTTTCTTGGTGAAGGTGATATTCTAGATGGCATAAACCCTGAGATGACATGAAAGCCACATTGCCAGTTGTATAATATGTAATTTCTGCCACCACATAATACAGTTCATGTTCATGTTCAGACACAAAAGTGGATGAAGCATAGTGCTGTCATATAATTTATAGCAGATAGAATCACAGGGCAGATAGTTTTCTAACTTTGTACTGTTTTTAAGATCAAAAGAAAGAGATGCAGATATTCCCTCATGGTCTTGTGTCCCGCAGGAAATCAGGAATCACACTGGATCTGTTGCTGTCTTACTGTATAGGTGCTGTGCTGCATCTCTTTCCACTGAGTTCAGGTCCTTCTGAAGGCAAATTACCTCATGACCAGCACAGAAGATGATACTCTTGCCTAAGGGTTAAATTACTTTTTACCTGCTGACCACAGTTGAAGCACAAGTTTATAGGAAGCAAGGAAAAGCTGAAGTGCCCCAGTTCTGATGGCTGCAAATATGAACACAGTAGTCTTATCTGCCATAGAGATGGATCTCATACACTGAGGAGATCTGCCTGAGGTACGTACAGTTTTTCCACAGGAAGTAAATGGATCCAATCAGTGATTCTACGTTTTATACATCACATAGATCAATCAGCTACCATATAAAATAGAGAGCTAAAAAGTGATTTTGTTTCAAAATACAGGATTTCCAGTTGGTATTTTAATAGATCAGATTTTAACAGATTTTATTATATGCCTCAAAAAAAAAAAAAAAAGAAAGTATATTTTCCTCATCAAATTGGCAACTATTTTGACCTGATAGCATTCATGAATATTTCAGCTCTGAGTTAAAAATACCACCTGCTGTGATTTCCCTTATACTTTCATACACACTCATCTTGTAAGAAATATTTATTTTTGTTTGCCCTTTAACTTTTATTATTAGAATTTTTCCTTTTTTTCCAATTGACAAAACCTTCCTTTAGAAGTTTTTTCAAACTATGTTCATAACTTCCTGAGGGGCAAAAAGCCAAACAAAAAAACCCCAACACAACAGCAGCAGATAGAACCACAAGAAAAGGCTTATGAATCAGGGTTATGAGTGGTTCAGTAATTCCAATATGAGCTATAGGACAAGATGTCTAAGGGAGTAAGAGGGTAATACAATCCAGACAGCAAACTTAACTCTATTACAGATACACAGCCATCTCCAAAGCTATTACTACAGTTGCCTGAGGTGTCTGTCGAGAATCCAGATGTCACTCCTCCATAACTTAGTGTCTTATGATTGTCATTTAATCTGAAGGAGAAGGAAACATCGTGTTTAGATGCAGCAAATATAAAGCCTAACTTCCACTGCATTCCCAGTTTGTTTTATAAAACCATAAAATGTGAATTTCAAGGCCACCTTAAATGTTGAGGTTATCTAGCTTAATTGTATTCTACAGCTAGCATTATTTTTTTTCAGAATATTTATATTAATTTTGAATCTTTATCCACTGAAACTCTCTTATATTTTCATACTACATCCCTAAAGGCATGTAACATATACTCTTGAGGTCATGCTGTGACAACCAAACAGACAGGCTGGGGCAAAGCCTTCATATTATTAAGTAAGTAAAAAAGGACTTGGGTCGTTGATCTCTTAGGTTTCCAAAAAGGAAATAGTGATCTTAAAGAGCTATTTTCTAAAACTGAAAGTTAACCTCCAAATAAATCCTAATTAATCCAACAGAAGAAATCCACTTCAATTAGAAAAAAGAAGAACAAAGTTGTCTGCATTTTCATCAGCTTTTTCTCAGGGCTGCAGGTTCTGGAATAATCTACTCTTATAACACTTTCCATTTCTATTTCAAAAGATATTTTGTTTGCCATACCATTGAAGTCATGGCAGTATCCAGAATAAGCTGGTCATTTGAAGTGCTGGATTTCCAATCCATAACTCTAACACCAAACCTAATCCTAACACATAGATAAAATTAAAAGCCCCATCTATACAAAATAAATGACAAAAGATATTGGCCTATAAGAGAAAGAATGTTCTTGTCAGCTGAAACCAAGAATTCTCTATCATTCTACTGATGAGTTTTCTAACCATAAAACAAGGTTAGGGTTTGGGATTAGTGTTTGGAATGTATATATATCTGCCTAGTTTATTGCTTTATGCTATACACCCCCAAATACAGGAAGAGATCGGGTATTGATTGGCACCAAGAACTTCTGCTACTATTTTTAATGGTGTAATATTTCTTCTAGTTATAGCTAAAGTTAAGACAAGGGCAAGCAGACAAGAGTATGCATACTGCTTAAAGCCAAGGATTTCTTTTCTTCTTCCTCTTCTTTCAATTGGTCTTGTGGGCATAGTTCACTCGGGGGAAAAAAAAGTCTCAAGAACCCAAATTTTTAAAATCAATTTTTCATAGACCTATAAAATAAGAAAGAACTAGAGGGCCTTTTCCTGGGTCCTTTTTTATAAAACTTATTTGGATATGAACAGATTTGGCCTTATTTTAAAAAATACAGCGATTATTTTGAGTATGAGTTTTAAGTAGAATACAGTTTTCATCATAGAATGGTTTGGCTTGGAAAGGACCTTAAAAAACACCTTGTTTCCATGCCCTGCCATGGTCAAGGATGACAGACCAGTATTTACAGATATGATATAGCTACCTGATGCAAAAGGATCATGAACCTATATTCTATTCTGAGTGAATGCAGAAGGGCTTAAACATGCACACAAATCATAATGACTAAATATCGTTGACTAAACTATGCCAGTGAAATATATGCACATATGTAAAAAGACAATTGTGCTGAAGCCATGCATATGCATGAACAAAATGAATAATTGCATGTGCAGGCTACTACCAGTGCGTGAAATTACCTGTTTTGCAAGTGTAAATTAGTGTTTTGCATGCCCATTTACCTGTTTGCTGTCCTTATATTTGTTGTGTTCAAGTTAACCGACTGTTTTATAATTTGTGTCTTAGAATACAAGCAAAAGAGTGAAAGGAAAAATACCAATATTAATCTTGAGAAGAAATAAAAATGAAAATATTTTTCATTCCTATACTAGAGATGTAATATTCATGTCATTGAATATCTGCAAAACATATTTGTAAGATATATTAAAATCATATAGTGTTAGTGCTATCGTCCAGAACAGCCAATGCTTCAGAACATATGCATGAAGATTGATACAGTTCATTGCACGGTTAAAATAACTAAAAATTGCAATAAGAACATGACTGTCATTTTAATGTTAAATTTTTAAAATATATTTCATTTAAAACAAAGAGAACTCAAAAAAGTTAATATGCTTGAGATTAAAAACTAAAAAAGAAAATCAGATTTAAAACCCATTTGTCCTCAAAATGCTGTATAATTGCAAAATATTTTTTAATCCCTAAATCTGTTTTGTATTGACCCCGCAATTTACCTGTGACACGTAAGTCACTTATGGCAATCATGCAGTTAAATTCCATTTGTCGCAACATTACAGGAGCTGGCATTTCCAGACCAGAACAAAATACTAATTTTTAGTTTCATTCTTGGTGAGATAGCAATGCAGTAATGCACCACCTGATCTGAAAGTAACTATACATTACTACTCTTAGGATCACAGCACTATCATTTCAAGTTTTCCTAGTATCCCTTGAAAGTACTACTGTGTAACTAATTTCCTTTATGTGCAACTGTTATAGTCCTCAAATTAATGCAAGCTAAAAAGACAAATAATAAGTTGGAAATCAATAGAACTCATATTTTGTTCTTCCCGTTGAAGTACATGGCAGTATTATTACCTGTGAATCTTCATTTTGTACATTTAGGGCACAATTAATTGATGCAGAGACAGTCTCATTTTTTACTTCTCTTAAAATTTCTTGAAGTACTCCTGCTGAAAATAGTAACAGATTTATATTTAAGCGTCTTTTATATCCTCTCTAAAGGTTCAGAAAAAATATCACACACAGTTCTTCCCCTTCCCCACAAAACTGAATTAAGTGGCATCATAAAAAATGCTCAGGGATCAGTACCAAACAATAAAAGAAAGTTTTAATTTGCTCAGTTTCTTCAAGAACAAAATGACCAAAATATTATGGACTTATCTCTTCAAAGAATGTAATACACTGGAAAAAAAATCCAAAATTTTCCCTGAGCCTTAAAGTCTTGTCAGTGTTTTGCAAATTTCCCAATTGCTTTTTGCAGCATTCTGTATTTTTCCTGAACATATGTTGAAGCAGTTTTGGAGACAATTTAGCAAAGGCTCTCTGTGAAAATAACATGATGAATACAAAAAGCACCTTGGGGCCACCTTAACCCTTTTGCATGAAACTCATTTGAGGTAGAAGTATTCAGTCCTGAAAGCTTCTGTAGGCCAAGGGTTGTGAACCCTTGTGCTTGAAAAGTCCAAATCGATGAGGAAGATGAATTTTAGGTGGATGAAAAGAAGTGGTTTCTTTTTGCAGTAAAGAGAAGCTGAACCCAGGCTGACTTCCTTTAAATCTAATAGTGGTGTCAAAAATACTGGTCGGGGTTTGTAAGCTATTGCCTCGCCTCACAGCTTCTCCAGTAGTTGTGTATCTGACAACTGTAAGAGTGCCAAAGATAAACCAGGCAAGTTACATGAAACAATAGACACGGAAAGCTACATGAAAAGATCTGGGGATGGCATGTTCATGCTTTTTCTCATTGAGAAGACCTTTTTTCCTAGCCTGGAACTGACTGAGTCTTCCTTCTATTTTTGCTTAAATAACCCAAGTATTCCTGCTCGCTTCCTAAAACCAGATGTGGTTCTCATGAAACCCTTCTCTCTTCACTTTATAAGCTTAGAGAAATACACCGCAGAAGACATTTGCCTTTACAAGCCTCAGCTGGGTATTGCCAAATTTATCCATGGGAAATCCAGAGCATGGATGGCCCAGCTGGCAAGATTCAGACATTCAGTGTTGGTACAATGAAAAGTATTTCCATATGAGATAATGAACAAGTCTATCTTCCCTCTCTTTCCTTCAAATTTCCAGTTGCTAATTTTCTGGAACCACAGAGTACTCTATTAAACCTTCTTATTGCATTACTCTCTGTTTAATAATAAAGTAAAATTGACCATAGTTAACCTATAAAATAAATGATGCAGTAAATCTCTGCTTCAATAGTGTGGCATTAAAGATTTTGTTTGCTTATGGTTTATTTTTGTCATGTTGATTTGTTGGCCTAGAAAATAATTAATTGATAACAGTATCTTGTTTACTGAAAAGTATTGAATAAAGAAGCCCACACAAATGATGATAGCCTCTAATTACCATTCTATTTAGTTTAATGAAAGGCCTGCATCACAGGGTCTAACCCCAGAGGATTTTCTAAAGTAGGATTTATGCTTTTCTACTTTAGTCTCCTTTTTTTTCCCCTGAAGCTTTAAAGGTCTTCAATGTTTTGGGCTCTGCTGTTGTTTCACTTGTATAATGTGTACTATACCTTTGAACGACCTCAGCATTGTCAGGGTTTCACAAACCTTGATTTGAGCTAACTCAGCCACAAAAGTACCTGAAACAATAAGTTTTTAAGGTTGTAACAAACATTACGTTTAATGAGTACAGTGCACAAGTAATGATGCACTGAATCAGTATGAAGCCTCAAAAAATGATTTCTGTTGGCACTATAAAAGGAATGCAATTTTTCTTGTTGAAATACCATTTTTCAGTTACTGCATGACTGATGTGGTAATTATCCCCTACACCTGGGATTTAAATCCAATCCTACAAGCCCATTTTCTGTTTGCAAGCTGTCAGACTGATGCATAGTCTTTGTTCTTATCTGGCAATAGTCAAGGAATCAGTAATTCAGAAACAACAAAGCCACTGATGGGTCATCATGTAATCTGCACTGAAAATTGCAATCTGTAATGAGATTGAAAACACAGATGAGGAGACTAAAACTGATTACCTACCATACCTAAAATTTTCAATTTTATTGCACAAATATGATCAAAGTAGCTCATAAATTTAGGTATTAGTTGAGAAAAAGTAAAGATTACTTTTAAATTAGGTGAAAAGAAGATAAGTTATTTAAATGTAAATTATTTGTTTTACAGCAATTTAATTCATCTCCAGAGTGATTCACATCTTTACACTATTTTATTTTCCATTTTAGAATATGGTGTATCTTGTCGATTAGTCAGGACTGGTATAAGATATTTTGTTCCCTTAAAACAAAGGTCAATGATGAAAAAAAAAATAGCGGTCTGCCAAATTTCATATTATAGACTAGAAAGATGTGAGCTGCTTCTCAACAAAGCAACCAAAAATAGACTTCACATAGGTTAAAAATATAAGTTTTATTGATGTTCCTGACTTCTTTAATACCCTGACAGCAACTTACAGATAGATGCTGCACTGTTGTTCTCAACTCAAAACCATAAACCACTTTTTTCTGCACTAATGAGATTATGACTAGCATGATGAACAGAAAAAATTATCATAGATATTTCCAATAGGTTTCTGACTAAGCACTATGCTGAAAAAGTAAAAAAAAATCCAATTATTCAGGGGATTGATGCATTCTTTTCTTCAAACTTTCTTGAACAACTTTGGTTATTTTCTACTATATTTTCCTTTTTCTAAATGTAACCTTTGACTCCAGAAAGTACTCTAAATTCTCCATTAGCATTCAACATGTAAAATTCTAGAAAGTCTAGAAAAGATAGATCTGTCCAAGAAAAGAAAAACAGATCTATCATTTTTGTAACAGTGCTGGATAATCCATCCAGAAAAAGAGTTTAGAGACACACAAGCCATTCAAAATACCTATTTACTCAGTATATGACATGCATAGGTCCATAAAAACTATTTGATTTACCTTGTTCATGTACCCATCTTCAATCGTGGTCTGAAATTAATTTCAGTTTTATTTTATCTTTCTGTGTCTTTATTGCCCTTTGTGTCTTTCTTAGCACTAAGTTTACAGTGAGAAAATGCCTGTGGAATACATTTGTGAGCAGCCGGAGTTCTTTAATGGAGTTCTGCATGTCTCTGCATGAAAATGATGGTGGATGCTAGTCTAGTCCTTGCCCATAGTAACATGCCCCAAACATATCTCATGATAAGAGTCTTTGAAGGGTTTATGTATGAAGGCATTTACCTCATAAGTCTCTAACTAGTTTGGAAACTTGCAAGATGACCAGTTCAGCTGTGGTGGCTCTAGATTCTAGCAGGTGATATGGATTCCATAGATCAGGTTTCAGTTTTCTTCAGGTTTCCTTGCAAGTGAGCCCTTGGCTTACCTATCTTCTACAGCTGTAAAATAAGTCCAAGTGGATGTGGTATATAGAAATCATGAGATAAATAAATTATTATGACAAATCATTGAACTGTTGGAAAAATACATCCATAGTATTTGCTTGCATGCTTCCTGCCAAATGGGAACTTTTGGAGTCAGTTATTTTTGTCTGCTTTTATGTCAAGGACTAAAAAGACATACTGCCCTAAATCTTTTCTGTTCTTCAAATTAATCCAGAAAATCTTACAGTAATAGAAATCATGGTAGCAGGTTTTAGATCCAAATGTTACAATATATAGCTACCTTTTCTCCTTAAGTCTGCACACCTGATATTCACTGACAGAAGATATATAACAGTATGTTATCTATGTCTTGAAGTGCAGAATTAATAAGCTTTAACTTGTAAAGTCTTTATTCCTATTATCTCCACACCATCCAGAGGCTGATTTCAGGAGTGATTTCAGGCTGATTTCATCCCTTGGCTGATGTGTGTACAGTATTCCCAGTAATGTGTTTACAGGAATATTCCAACAATTGCCAATGCACACTAAAAGTGATATAATAAATTAATCTGAATAGGTAGGATGTATGGGGTAGAGTACAGATTTGAATAAAATATCAGATACTTTCTATGATGAAATATATTGACCTTATATTAATCCATCCAAAATATCGAAGGGGCAGGTAGAGACCAGAATGTATTCTGCAGATTCTTATTCTGAGTCTGATGAAGGACCCAGTAGAAAGAACTGCCATAATTCCAAAACAAGACAAAGAATTTAGGTTTTATTTACAAACTAAATCAATCAACCAAATCAAAGATTCAAAGAAAACACAAATACAATTAAAATCAATGTGCAACTCATGCATGTAAAACAAAGAATTGAAAAATTCCATTTACATATCAGCTGTTATTTAATAATTTTAATGTTTGCAATTAATTCATTACTGTTCTTGCTGAGAGTGATAAAAGGATCTTCTGACTGTGTCCTAATTAACATTTGTTTATCCTTATGCTACAATCCTAAATATTAAGTATTATTTTTCTCAGTAACCATATGTATTTTTAACTGAAAACTACTGAAATAAAGAAGAAAATGTGATTTAAAAAGTGAAAAATTTTGAGACAAACCAACATTGATGTGAAAAATAATATACTTGCTATGTAAAGACAAAATATTTTGCAGACACAGGAGAGCAACTGAGAGAACAATGAAAAATCAGTGGCAGTAAAAAGGAATAAAACATATTAAATTAAAAATATTTCTATTTACTAAAAGTTGCAAGCATACGAATGAAATATAGAAATAAATACAGCAATAGCCTGTACAGTCTTGAATGTTTGAGAAAATCAAGGTGTTTTATTTTGTGGCCTTCATGTATAACACAGAAACACAATACTTTTCTTTCAAAGGCAGTTTCTGAACTTGAGCTATCAAGTTTTGAAACTGATTTTTGTTATCCACAGACTTCTGTTACATATTGATGTGCACCATTACTTATGAACAGTTACATGGGACAAGATATATGTTAATCATTCTCTATGTAGGTATTAGTGGTAGACATGACACTGTTAGATTTATTGTTGGTCTTAACCTTTTCCTTTTCATTTTCTAAATGGTTCTATAAATATGATATGTTTATCATGATAAGTTTTATCATAACATCTGTGATTTGCTTTACTGTCTGGAAATTCCACCACAAATATTGTCCTGAAATATGAACTGAGTTCTTTTAGGACCCTGTATTCTATGCAATTGATCTTGGTACTGGTTTTGTTTTCCTTCACACAGACACACATAGTGAGTAGACTGAGTAGCTTGTCTTATCTCACAGTATTTTGTTTTATCTGTCCCATGCCCAGTGTTTTTATTACCCAGTCAAAAAGCCCTTATGCTTGCCAAAATTCTCAGCACATCTCTGGTATGGCAAAACTCTTCTACCCATCTGCTGTTTGCAGATCTTATAGCCTAAAGACCAGATAGAGTCAGTATGCAATCAGATTTGATGCTTAAGATTGTCTGTCTGTAAAGAATGCCAATATTAATGACGCAACAACATGAAGGGGAAATTGTAATTACCTGCACTTATGATTCAGGAAGATAAGACATGAGATGAAAAGAAATGGAAATTGTTTGCATGCAAAGAAAATTTATTGTAGATCAAGAGAGAAAAATATCTGACTTTTACCAAAGGGAGAAACCTTAGGTGAAAATGTCAAGAACAGAGAATAAGATTTCAAAGTATTATTTCTTTTCAAACATTATTTAAATTTTCAAAAATTTATTTAAATCATACTTCTATAGGTTTTAAAGGCTTCTGAAGAATGGATCCAACCACATTCTTCTGTCTTGAAAAGATGTGGTTAATGGTGTTTGATGCCAAACAAAAGGTGTTTTACTTTTTATACTTCTTCCACTAAATATCCATTAAAGTCTTTCTCTCACATTTTTCACAGCCACTAAAAGGGCTAGTTTGCTAATGGTGTTGAAATTTAATAGGTTAATATATAAACTCATGCCAAATTATTTTTAATTTTGGAAGGAAAAAAGATTAAACAAAGTTTCAGTGATCACTGATTATAATTCAGCATCCAAATGATAATAATACATACTTTCTTGTCCCATCGGATTTTATAAATGGTTCAAGATTTATCCATAGTATTCCAAAACTACCACATAACAGAATTAATCAAAGATCATGTCGTGCAATGTTTCTGGTGTCATGAACAACCAGCCATTAACATTTAATGTTTTTCTTCTCCTTAAGAAATGTGAAGAATCCCAAACAAATTTTACAATTTCATGGCTTACTGCAGAAAAAAAAAAAAGCAAACAGCAGTCCAGATGTTGTCTAATCATTTCAAATGTGTAAGCACTTCTTTATTCCAGAATATCTTTTATTGAAAATATTGCCCAGACCAAAACATCAACCATATTTTTGATTTTTCTAGAATATTTGACATGCCTTTGGAAGTTTATGCTTTTTAATATAGTCTTGTTACAAAGCAACAATTCTTAGTTCTTTAGAGGCAGATCTGTTTTGATAAAATTTGTCAGAGAATGACTGTGTCTTGAAGGACAAGAAAAAACAACTTGTCAGTGTTGCATTGAAAAACTTTTGAGAAAGGGAAAAGTCAGATTTCAAAAAGGACCTTTTAGTTATTTGTTTTACAGACACAAAGAAGCATTTTGCAATCCAAAAACACATTGTAGAAATAGGGAAGGCAGTTGATTATTTTGTCATTCAGTAATGTCATGGTATAATTTTATTTTCATTATTACGACAGAAAGTCATGTTTTTGGAGTTCATTAGTGAATCTAGCTTTCATTTGGCAGAAAGAAAGAAAAAAATCATGTACATAACAATAGAAACGAGAAGAACCCAGCAGTTTCCTTAAACCAAGAATACCTTTAAATAACTTATTGAAAATTTTATTAAGAAATACATACTTGCAATTTGTCACAGAAATGTTACCTACAATGACAACAAGACATACCCCTCTCCACAGCAAGCTTCATTTCACTATCAAAGAATAACAATGCCTGCAAGGTATGAACAGAACATTCCTTCAATTTTTCAGCTCTGTCACACTCTTTTATGTTTTGTTCATAACGGCAACTGTCTTGCTTGATGTATCATATAGATGTTCTCACCTGCTTGTTGTCATTCAGCTGCTAAATGAGAAGAATGAATATGTATAATTCTTCCAAAATTGCATTATAATGACACAATCTGGCATATTTTATTATACATTCCACTAGACCCTGATTGTTTTGTGCAGTTGGCTTTCAAGTTATACTGCTTGGGTTTTGATAGCTCTTGCCAACTTCCTCAATGCAAATGTTAAAAAGTGAAAGCAATGGGAAAAGTTTTTAAGAATTGACTCGATAGAGGGGTAAAGGAATGGTAACATTTCATTCTTCATCACTCATTCAAAGCAATATAAGTTTACTTTTACATATGAGGGTTTTTAAAAGCAGATATTTTTGGTGCCTGAGTAAATGACAGGAATAGTCTACCTTACATGTGTGGGAAAACAAACATTTCAGGCTTTATTTCCTCATAGGGATTTCTTCTGCTTTCCAGTAATTAATTGTCTGCTTTAGTGCCATGAAAACATGTTGTGTTAGTAACTCTGGTTTTTGATGTGGTTTAAACCCAGCCAGCAACCGAGCACTGTGCAGCTGTTCACTCATTCCCCCGCCAGTGGGATTAGAGAGAAAGGAAATATGAAACCTAGAAAATGTATGGGTTGAGATAAAGACAGTTTAATAGATAAATAAAAACCTGCTCAAGTAAGCAAAGTAAACCAAGGAATGAATTCAGTGCTTCCTATGGGCAGGCAGGTGTTCAACCACCTTCAGGAGAGCAGAACCCTATTATACATAATGGCAACTTGGGAAGACAGATCTTATCACTCCAACCTTCCCCCCCTCTTTTTTCCCCTACTTTATATACTGAGCATGATGTCATAAGGTCTGGAATATCCCTTTGGTCAGTTGGGATCAGCTGTCCTGGTTGTGTATCCTTCCAATCTGACATGTATCCCCAACGTCCATGCCAGCATGGCAGTATGAAGAACAGACAAAGCCTTGGTTCTGTGTAAGTCCTGCCCAGCAATAATTAAAACATCTTTATCTTATTATCACTGTGTTCAGCACAAATTCAAAACATGGACCTCACTGATCACTGTGAAGGAAATTAACTCTACCCCAGACAAGACCAGTTCATCGATATTTAGCTTTTTAAATGTTTCTGCTGAAGCCATTATCGCTTTTACCCACCTGTTTTTTTAACTCCAGTTCTAGTTATTGTAAGAGGAAGCTGAATTACTTCATGAGACATGTACAGCACCAGTTTAAAAATAGTCTTTATGAAAACCAATCACTAGGATTTATTATTATTATTATTATTTTAAAATAATAGTACCTAGTTTAATTGTTTGCTTGCTTCTTTGCTTTATTTCATTTTTTTAAAATCCTACAGAGTTTCTTAAAATGCTAGCTTGATATACTGTTTTGCGCTGGCATAGAGATAAATTTCTTCCCAGCTGTTGGTAGGATGCTGAGGTTTGGATTTCCGATGGAAAGGGTGTTGACAGGACAGTGGTGTGCTATTGGTTGCTGAACACTACTTGCACAAGGTCAGGGTTTGTCTGCTCCTCGTATGGTCCCACCAGCGAACAGGCTGGGAGTGCAGAAGGACATGAAAGGGGACACAGACAGGAAAGCAGACCCCAGCTGTCTGGAGGGACTCCCAGACCATATGAGATTCTGCTCAGCAATAACAGCTGCAGGAAAAAATAAGAAAGGGGGCATTCTCACAGTTGTGGTGTTTATATTCCTAAGTAATCATGACGCATGATGGAGCCTGAATTAGTGAATTAATTCCTTGGGGGTTTCTTTGCTTGTACACAAGCTTGTTCTTCATGTTTTAGACTGTCTCACTGACTCCCATTTTGCTATCTTTCTCTATCCTCAATTTATCATCAAGTTATGAAGTAATTAATTAATGTATTTTCTCTTTCAGAACCTTAGTCCATTAAAGAATGTCCTAATTTAACTATCCTCTGTGTCCCACTAAATACTTCCTTGAAATTTAACACTGGGGTTTCTTTGACTTTTTAGCCCTTATAGTATTCTCTGTAATATTTTCACATTAAAAAATCAGAGAAAATTGGCATCTGAAATCCAGATGTATGTCTAGATCTTCACTTATCTGACACTGTTTTCTGTCATATAATAGTTCTTTTATTTAATTTAAAATGCTGGGAGACTGACAAGGTCTTTTCATGCTTTACTTGCTTTTTTTGGAGTCTCCTTGCCAGTACTAGCAGTACTATTGACAGGCTACCTGTAAGCTCAACAAATATCCAGGGGAAAAAATTCCAGGTTTTTTGTTATCCCTTCATGGTTTAATAGTTTTCTATTATTTCAGCAGTAAAAGATAGCTTTACTAAAAAGACTATCATGCAATACTTCTTGTGATAAGAGTTGAGCAATTGCTTCCCCTGGCCCTTTAATACCTTTTTAATTATTCTGAAGTTTTCAGGACTAAATACCATTTGTATAGTTAGCAAATTTATTACCTAATACTTGTAATTCTTTGAAACATGTCATGTTAAATGGCTCCTGTCATGTGTAAAGAGAAATTTTCCAATGGAAATTTTGCTAGTTAAGAAAACATGGATTAAAAGGTCTTAGATTTAAACCCAGAGAAGTATTTTAGGCAAAGCTGAAATAGCATGAAATACAGATTCTGGAAGGCTGTTAATCTTGAGTGGAAAATGAGAATGAAAAAGGGCTGTTTAAGCTTAAATTTGAAATACTAATGTGCTTAACATATAGAAATCTTAAATTATGCCATTCGGTGATATGACTCAGTGATAAAAGTGTGTTGAAGGGGATAAAACACTTTTTTATAAACTACTGTTTTACAAAGGCTGAAAAATATAACCCCCTTGCAAAAAAACAATAAAATTAAAAAAAAAAACAAAAAACCAAAATAAACCAGCCCAAATAAACCTGTTTCATTGGTACTTTATTGAAAATTGAGATTAATGGAAATATAAATTACTTTCTTTGTTTATCCAGAGCATACATATCAACAACCAATTTCATTTCATCCCCCAACATTCTTCTGAACCTTGTTGACATAATCACCTGCAAATGGAAACAGAGCTGCACCTTTTCATGTTATTGTCAAATCAGCATCGTCTTGAAGTGACACAGGTATGCTCATATTCAGTCTTTAACTCCCTAGGTTACTCCCTTCCTTTCTTCTGAGGTAAGCTTCAATTTCATCACATCTTCAGTTTCATCACATCACTGCCCTGTGTCATCCATTCCTTGGCAAGAAGGTTACCTATTAGCTGACTTCTATCTGAAACAAATTGAGGTTCAAAATATTAGAAATGAATGGAGCAATGCAGCAGCTTCTTCTGTCAGTTGAAGCCAGGTAGTTACTATCATAACAATGTAAGCCTATCATATCAAATAATGTTTTTCCTGTAACATTTGGTTAGAATTTTTCCCCCCATAGGCATGAACCCTGAGTAAGACATGTAGATCAAGCAAGGAGTTTGCTGGCTTACTTTTGTTTACCTCTACTGCCAGGGTAGCAGATTCATTCTGGCAAAGTCAGGTTCAAACCACATCTTTGCCTGAAATTTAATTGCACTAAATTAGCCACAAAAATGTATCTCTTCCAAGTGCCCATCGTAAATGTACACATCTCTCCTCTCTAAAAGTACACATTGTTTCCAACAAGCAGAAAATTGTTCTGTGGTTGAAATAGCATAACTTTTTCCAGCCTTATGACTACCTGACAGATTATAGTAATATAATCATAGTATGCTGATATTTTCTGAACTCCATTTCCATCAGAAATCCTGTCATACAAGGAGTAATTGAGAGCAAATGTTACACTACTATTGAGATTTTCCAGGGCTGAACTTATTTCAGTTTCTTTTGTACCCAGAAGAAGCCATTGGCTCACCAATAATTGAAATACCAGTGATCCTCATCTGTTTGCCAATCTGCAAACTAAACAGAAGCTTAACCTACTTCTGTTATGCCAGTCTGCTGATGTTTTTCCAGCAATGCAAACCATGGTATGAACTGGCTGTGATTCCCTCATTGGAAAGAGGTTGAGCCAAACGTCACTTTCTGCTTCTGGCAGCAAAGAATCATTTCAATACACTTAGCTTCAGAAGAGGCTAGAAAAAATGAGCAAAAAAAATTCTCAGGTCTCAGCAGCATGTTGCCAAAAAAAAAGTGTACCTTTAATAAAAATTAAAATGTGTCCATCAAGGCGCATGGCTCAACGCATCCCTCTCCTGGGTGCAGGTGGAACCATTATCCTAAAATTTTGAGATGAACATATGCTTTCTGTTATCCCTCCACGATGTGTTATTACCCTTTAAAGGACACAGGTTTCTCTCCTAATGGTGCCAAACCATTATCATTATCAGAAAACTGAGCAACAGAATTCCTCTAGGCAATGATTCTGTAGATAGCTTTTCAGAGCGGAAGGAAAATGCATTTGTTTTGAAAACTGATGGCAAGCCAATGTTGCATATTCTTACTCCTGAATAACCACAGTTTCTGAATGCAGCAATTGATTCAAGCAAGTTCAACTACTTCACACAGATGAAATATTGTTTTGTCATCCCTGTGGCCATGTTATCAATATGTATGTTGCACATTATGTGAACATTCCAACATATATGTTCACTTTCTTTTATCGTTTATGATCAGTCTGTTTATCTTCTTAGGCTGTAAAGAATAAATCTTCAGAGATTGTTTACTCTCCTTATGTGTTATGTACTTTAAAAAAATGGAAGAAAAGGAAAGGGGGAAGTCCAATTTCAAGTGTGGTCCCTAGTGTCACACTGAGTAACACTTGTGTTTGATTTTAGGCAAAGCAACATTTAATTCTGTGCTTCAGATGTCTGTCTGTAAACTGGCAATTGCATCACATTTCAGCTGTGGGAGATGAGCTGCAGTACACAATTGAGGGATTAGTGCCTATAAAAAAATACAGTATAAAGTCATTAATCCTAAAGGCTGGGCCAAAATACTTCTGAATCAAGCCCTTACCTTTACCTTAAAACAATTGTCTGCATGTCAACAAACTATGCTGAGACAGAAAAGCAAACTTATCCACTCACAGGCATCATTCCATGATCCTTTTGAGTATCATCTCTCCACTGCTCAAACCTTGCTAAATTAGTCCCACAACAACAACTTTCATTTCTATTACATAATTAGATCTCATTTATTATAGCATTATTAATTATAATTTAATCTGTAGTGTAGACAACTCCCTAGATCCACTAGCTGATTGTGCTGATCAGGTATTGACTGAAACAGCTCAGAGCTGATTGGCTCAGAGCAGGGTTGAAGAATAATATTAAAACTTGACATGGGTCTATATACACCTGTGATAAAATATGTGGTTAACCTGGCCATATTGGAGAAGGAATATTAGCTTGCAGAACCATCTCCTAATGAAGGATTTTTCCAAACCTATTTAGTCACTACCCTTTCAAAACATTTTGTCAGTGGACGTATGCATTGAGTTAGTCTTCCTTGAGTGTAGGTATTGTATGAACATAGAAGTGGGATAAGGGGCTGTGATATATGCACAGTAACAGAGACGTTGCTCTTGAAGTGGGTTATAAAGAAATTTTAATTTGGTACTTAGATCAAATATTCCATTTTTATATTTGTATGTTATGTGATTACAAGTGCCACAGCAGATAAACCCCTTTCTATGGAAAACAGGGACAAATAGAAATATTTTGCTGACTGTCAGTTAGCCAACTCCTCCAACACACTCTGAAACATAATCACTATACATTTTGAATTAATATTAAATATATCCAAATATCTGCTGTATCCAAATATTCAATTATTTCATAAAGCAGGTGGTGTTTTATTAGCCTTTATTTTCATAATTATAATCATATACACTGTAGAATTTTATAATTAATAAACATTTGGGGGTTTTAGTATAAATTTATATTTTATTGTAACCTTACCCAAAGTCAAATTAATATATATTGAGAATATATATTGAAAATATTTTAAAATATTTCATGGATTTGAATTTACTAGTTATCTGGGTTTGGCAGTTAATTTTTTCCAAAATAGCTTATGTTTTCTAGGAGCTCAACTTATTCCTGAAATATCTTAAATCCCACTATTTATTCACTAGTGAAGAAGTGAATGAAAATTCATTAAAAATCATGTTGCCTATCTTAAAAAATACAATCTTTTCAGCAAAATTTGGCATTTATATTATCCTAAACAGAAAGAAATTAATTTTTACTTACTGCCTACAAACATTAAGTTAACTAAAATTAAACTTTCTGAGCCATGCTTGTACTAGGTTAAACTACATTTTCAAATAGACCTAGTCAAAATTTCTTTTACTACAGAAGGAAATTAGACAGGTAAGGAACAACAAATGAGCTGAACTTTGTCCTCAAAGAAAATTGGTTTTTCCTTTTCAATTTCATTTCAAAGAGATCTGACAACTGTCGCTTTGAACAAACTTTAACAGCACAATATCCTTTGTGCAAGTTTCCCCCTGTCAGCTTTTCCATTCCAGCAGGAACTTAGAACAAAGTGTACACTGCCCTTTGAGTTGAGAACTTCATCAGTTGAATGAACACTGGTATAGTGCAATGAAATTGAGGGCATACTCTCTCTGTGAATCTGAACAGTGTACTCTCTCAATAAATATAACTTCTCTATCTTTTACAAGAATAAACTAACCATCCATCTCTTCTCATATTTTCTGTTCTCCTGTGTTTACTGAAAATGAAAAGCCATTTGAAAATCCACTTGTTTAAACCTAGGTGGGGTAGCAAACAGTCCTGATTGCAGCACATCTCTTTCAGAATAAATCTGAATTTACTCATTGTCAATTCTTCTGAAATCTGTTTATGGCCCAAAAAGTTCTTTTGCTGTTATTATCTTAAGAAAATGCCTGAGGCAATGAAAAATAAAATTTAACTAATTTAATAAAAGAAAAAATTGTAGGAAATCCAGAATTCTCTTAGAAGTCATTAAAAATAGTCAATTCAAGATGTGAATCATATTCATGTCACAAAATTGTGTCATCCATACCTGACTAAGATTGGTGCTGTTGCATGTTGTTAGAAGCAGCACTCCTTCTCAGGAGTACTTATGAACTACCACGTTTGAAAATAATGTGTTTAACATTCATGTGCAGCCTACACACTGTGACATATTTCAGTGAGACATGGGAAGCAATTCTCCAATGTGTCTTCCAGCTTTTCTTCTATACGCTAATCTCACATATTAGAAGCAGGGTGTTGCTTGAAAAGCTTAATTAGTAAAACAGAACCACAAAAAGAAGCATTGTTTAGATGATCAGACCCTGAGTGGAGCTGAATTCATGAGAGCTCCCCAAACAGGTAAAATACAATAGAACATTACATCAAAATAAGTATAGGAGAGTTTGTCCATAAAGACTTCAATGTTTGTGTGCATTCAGCTCTTTCAAACACAATTTACTAAGATCATCAGCTCACATATTTCAATCACTGAAACAGGTTGCCAAGAGCTGCTGTGGAATCTTCATCCTTGGATCTATTTAAGAAGCAATTTTGGTAACTTAGAACTTCAGATTCTGTAAATTTTGTCATAAGTATCTGTACCTGAAACACTGGCCTGTAAAACAGTAGAACATGTATCTGAGAGAATTTCACAGTATTACAGAGGAGGTGCAGCATCCAGCAGCATTGTCAAATCATCTCCTGGGCTGCATCCAAGGCAGCAGGGCCAGGGAGGGGATTCTGCCCCTCTGCTCTGCTCTGCTGAGAGCCCACTGCAGAGCTGCATCAGCTCTGGGTGCCAGCACAGGAAGGACAGGGAGCTGCTGGAGGGACTCCAGAAGAGGCCACCAAGATGATCAGAGGGATGGAGAACCTCTTCTGTGAGAAAAGGCTGAGAGAAATTTTGTTGCTCCGCCTGGAAGAGAGGAGGCTTCAGGGTGAGCTAATTGTGGCCATCCAGAACCTAAATGAAACTTGTGGGAAGGACAGAGAGAGCCTGTTTGCATGAGCATGTAATGAGAGGGAGGGGAGAATAGGTTCAAAGTGAAAGAATGTGGTTTTAGATTGGATAATAGGAGAAAATTCCCTCCTGTGAGGGTGGTGAAGCAGTCATGCAGGTTTCCCAGTAAGGCCACCATCCATGGAGGTGTTTAAGGCCAGGCTGGATGGGAATCTGAGCAATTTGGTCCCTGCACACAGCAGGGGAGTTGGAAGTAAATGATTTTCAAGACCCCTTTGAACCCAAACCATTTTATGGTTCTACAACTCAAATAACAGTTTTATTTTTCAAATATATAGTAGTTATGGATTTTTTCAGGGTGTGTTTCTGTGGATAACATTAAAAAAGTTTAGAAAGCTGACAAAATACTCAACTTTTGCTGCAAAGTAACTTTTAATGATATTAACCAGTTTAGCTGTATTTTTTTCCAAAATTTTCATATAGTGCATGAAATTCTCATTTTTATTCTTATCAAATCTGGCAGTTTTTGATTGATGTCGTTCCTTTGTCACCTGAAAATGTGGAGGAGCTAAAAATAAGACAACAGAAGTAGCTGCAGCTTTCACATTGATCTAAACCAAAGCTAAGGTTTACTGATCATAACACAAGAATAAATAGGATGGAAGGCCGAAATTTATCACAAAGACATATCTACAAAGAGCTGTTATATACATAAAAAGCACGAGTTCTTCATTCAAACCAGAGCAGGGAGTACTTCAGAAGGCTTAGTCTCCTTTAAGGGCACGTATTATGTATGCCATAGGATATCTTCATGGTCTGCTGAACCAGTATGTATTTCAGCTATTAAAAAGAATATTTTACATATTTATTTGACAAAGCAAAACAGACACCAGGAAGCCATTCCAGACTGTACTCATTCATATGCCATTTTATGTGGCCTTTAACCATTACACTGGAATGGCTTTTTAGGAGCTGTTTTGGTTTATCAGGACATTAGGCATCAGGGATAATGCCTCCTTGATAAAACTCTGAGTTAATATTCTAAAGGGAATGCACTGCCACTGTAGCCTGTTTTAAATTGGCTTTTTATATACTATACACAGTGTTGTATGCAGCTAGTTCAAGTTTAATTCTAGCTCTAGAGGCTATGTTTTTGACAAGTGAAATTTTTGGAATTTAAAATCACATGTTATACATATCTTTATTGTCTTCAATTTGCCTAATATAACTCAAGAATAGTTCAGTTTGAAATCAGTATGATGTCTTTTGACAATAGATCTATTCCAGTTGCACCTTTTGTCACAGAAGGAAGGATTATTACATGCAAGTTAATTTTATAAGAGAAATGGTACAGAATAGTGTGACCAAACAAATTTCACTGCACTTAAAATGTTTGTATATTTTATGTAGCAGTAATACCTTCTCTCATGAAAAATTGGCAAGTAAGACTAAGGTGAAATCTGCATATTTGTATAGATGGAAAACATTGAATCCATTCCCATGAATGCCTGAAAGCAATCAAGTTTCCTAATTTGTTCTTGCTGGGGATAAATGGTCCAGGGACATTCTCTTATCTTTACTTCTATCTTCAGGAAATAAACAGCAAAATTCAATATGCTAGGAAACCCTTTAAACTGTATCTTCCTAGTCATATATTATCCACATACTATAACACCCATTATATCGTTTCTCTTTCAGTTCTTTTCCCAAAATAAATATACTTCTATGTATGCATAAATATCCTTTTCCATTTGGAAAATAGTCTCCCTCATGTGGCAAATTTTACCAAAATATTTTGAAACAAACAGCCTTCCTCCTTAAAACAGGTTTTAAGCAAAACAAGTCAAAACTAGAAACAGTGACAGAATCTCAATGACACATTTCCGAATAGCAATATTCTTTATGGAAGAAGATATAGAGTATCTACTAAGCTCGTGTTTATAATGAAATTTCATTTCATGAACAAAGTGACCATCTAAATAAATGTCACTGTGAACATTTTACTCTCCTGAAGCACTGCACAGTGAAATGGGCCAGCCTTTGATTACATAATGTCCAAGGCAAAGCACCCATCAACTAAAAAAAAAATCCATAACATCAAACTGAAGGAAAAATGCTTTGTGCTAGGCTTGTTTGGGATTGGTTGGTTTTTGGGTTATTTTGAGGGAGAGGGTGGTGATGTCAGTGTAGTTGCTTAATTTTCCATTTCACCCATTCTTCTTTTGTTCCAGACTATTCCAGATCCTACTCTGAGAGGGTGTTTTTTTCTTCCACAAGTGCAAAACTAAAGCTTTGAGCACTCAGTTGCTATGGAAACAAAAGAGACAGAAATAGTTTATGTATTTCAAAAGCTGTCAGCCTATATGCTGTGGATTTTGATAACTAAACCTAAACATGAGCTATCTTTTCTAAAAACCATTGTGACATTTATTATCATGCATGACTGTTGCTAGGGAAAATAAGGCACCATTTTGTTTAGCTTTTTGCCCATCAGTTAACATTTGGGATTTCAGAATTAATTTTTGTTTGTAATCAGTATTTAAAAACAAGAATGGAAACAAACATACAGTGAGCTGGCAAACATCACAGATTTCTCCATGTTTAAAATACAGCAAATTGCAGCACAGCAATTCAAGGAAAGATGCATTGAGAAAGACATCTTTTAATATTTAAAAGTATATGCTCAGCTTCCTTAAGAAAATTTAAGAAGAATGAAGAAATATTGTCTTCTCTGAAAAATGAGCAGCAAAATAATTTCTATGTACCTTTCTAAGCCTCGGAGTTACTTCTGCACAAAAACTGGATGTTTTCTGAACTGAAAATCCTTCTCTGGGGATTCAATTTTACCAGACACTAAAAGTGTCCATTCTACTGCTGTTCTTCAGGAAATCCTGATATTCCCAAAACTAAGGTTTCCATAACAAAGTCTTTTTATCAGAATGCCATGATCCGCTCAAAGGAATCAAGACCAATACACAATACCAACTTCTCAATAGTGCAGCATGATGAAGGCCTGAAAGCAGTACAAAATTCATTTTCCCAGGACGTACCACAGATAGACTCAGTTTGGAAAATAGCTAAAAAATATCACTCATAAAGCATTTTCTTTTTTTCTAGGAGGAGAGAAGAACAAAATTACATCAGATTTTTTTAGATTCTGTGCTTTTGCACACAACCTTTTTCTTTTATATCTACAGTTTCTGAGACCACAAAAAACCCTGTGATTCTAAAGATAATGATAGAAAGTATTTAATAGTGATAGTTGCTCTTCAAAATCAAATATTCTGGACTCACTGCTAGCATGTTCCCTTTCATTGCATCAAAAGTACAATAAAATGGGTGTTTCACAATAGAAGCAGGGATGTCAGGACTGTTTATAAAACAATTTCATTCACCTTTGCTATTTAGAAGGAAAACTGAGACAATGAGATATTTAAACAGAACAACTTTTAATTTTCCTAGGAATGAGATATCTAAATATTTATTTATGTAAAGTGTGTTTAGTCCTGGAAACTCATTCTGAACCTAAAAATGCTCCTCCTGAGCCATACAGCATTTTAATTTATGTTAATTATATATTAATTTAATAACAGAAATGCAAAAAGGGAGAATTCTGCAATGTTCTAAAGAATTTAAGTAGTTTAAACCATGTAGACATCATTTACAGGCTATTAATTTTTAAAGACATTTTATTTTGAGGTGTATAAGGGCACAAATTTCATACAAAACTTAGTGTAGAACATATTGTTTCTGAAAGTGTTAGAACAATAACCTGGCAATCTGATTTACTATAATTAGAATCATGGTGGTTGCTATATCTTTTTTCAAATGGTATTAGGGCATAATATAGAAATTTTCTGATTGAGAAAAATTATTGAAACACCATCACACACTAGCTCACTGCATTCCCTTGTAATTAATCTATCATGCCATCAGTCAGGGCTGAAGCCTTAGCTGCACTGGAGTAGATTAGATAAATCAAATTTCATCACCTTAGATGAGACCAGAACTGTACCCACAAGCTTAGCCGTTTGATTTGTCACATGATCTTAGGCAAATTAAAATTGCTATCCATTAAATAATAACTTCAGTCCCCCACCTCTTTGCCCAGCGTCATAGGGACATTTTCAAGGTCATATTGTTAATAATTTTTTGATTACTGGGCATTTTATATGCAATCACAACTAGAGATTATGAAGAACTAGGAGGCTCTAAAAGGAAACTGGTTTGTTTACATGCAGTAAATTCTCCAGGTTTCAGTAGGAACAGGACACAGACTTCAGTATACTTAAAAATATATGTCACAAAAAAGAAGAGAAGAGAAGAGAAGAGAAGAGAAGAGAAGAGAAGAGAAGAGAAGAGAAGAGAAGAGAAGAGAAGAGAAGAGAAGAGAAGAGAAGAGAAGAGAAGAGAAGAGAAGAGAAGAGAAGAGAAGAGAAGAGAAGAGAAGAGAAGAGAGAAGAGAAGAGAAGAGAAGAGAAGGAAAGGAAAGGGAAAAAAGGAAGGAAAGGAAAAGGAAAGGAAAGGGAAAGGAAAGGAAAGGAAAGGAAAGGAAAGAAGGAAGAAAAGAAAAGAAAAGAAAAGAAAAGAAAGAAAAGAAAAGAAAGAAAAGAAAAAAGAAAAGAAAAGAAAAGAAAAGAAAAGAAAAGAAAAGAAAAGAAAAGAAAAGAAAAGAAAAGAAAAGAAAAGAAAAGAAAAGAAAAGAAAAGAAAAGAAAAGAAAAGAAAAGAAAAGAAAAGAAAAGAAAAGAAAAGAAAAGAAAAGAAAAGAAAAGAAAAGAAAAGAAAAGGTTCTTAGATTTTGGGCTCCCAACTAAAATTAAGGGAAAAATCTTCAGAACATACCCATATTCAGGTTTAAAAGGTACACAAGATGTACAGAAAGGGAAAAACAATCTATTTATACAGATTCATTGTTCCTTCAACAGCACCGAGTTTTCCTCATGTATTTCATACCTCTGGCAAGACAGTGTTACAGAAGGTCTGTGAGAAATAAAGCATCCTGAAGACAATAAGGGGCGAGGCAGATGAGTTCTTATAAGGACTGATAGAGCTAATAGCTAGATTAATTTAGCAAAACCAAGTGAACAAAGAACTGGAAAGTGAGCTGTCTTTCAAAATCAGATTTATCAGAAAGAATATCCTTATCATTCTGTTCCAGTCCTACCAATAATCATGAGGGAGTGAAAACAAAAACTAATCAGGGCACTATGGTGTGTTACTCACATGCTCATAACTGGCAGTAAAATTGAAAGGTCTCTGTCTGCTGTGGTGAATAATATCTACACTGAGGCCCAGAACAGACACATCTCATCATTTGTAACATCTGCCTCAAAAAAAAACCTGAGCCAAAATAAGCTAGTTAGAAAGTTACATTTCCTCCTTTTACTCCAAGAAATTTGGCTTTAAAGAGCCTGCAGGGATTCTACATTTTGCAAAATTTTTCTAAAACAGATAAAATGTGTGAACTAGAACACAAAATGAAATTTGTGCATCTGTTCTCATTCTAGAAAAATGTAATCTTGAGATATTATAGCATGTAACATATACACGCATGCATACATACGTACACATACACTTAGAGGTACTAACTGGAAATTAGGCCTTTCATTTTATAAAAGTTGATTATTTTTATTAAACACTAGAAATATAATGCAGAAATTTATAATATTAAAAAAAACCACAAATAATACTCCAAATGTAACCTAATGAAAAAGAATCAAGTAGGCTTGGAATTTGAATTATCAGATAAAATATGTAGCACGAGCTCCTTCATCACCTCTCAGATAATGATTATGCTGTTTTTGCAAAACTAACCAGCAATACATAATTATGTAGTTGTAATTTTTTTAAAAAAGGTTATGATATCTATAACAGTAAGAGGCAGTTGGACCAGCCTGCAAGGTGAAATCATTGAACAAATCTTTCATCTTACTCTGCTACAAATGTAGAAAGGGCTCAAGCCTATTACTAACACCTGCAGATGACGCTGATAATGTTGATGGTGTTTCAGTTGGAGCCTGATTAGGCCTTTTGGCTGAAATTGGCAATCTGGAGAGACAAATCATCTGGCTTGACTTTTGTGGAGGTGTGTCACAAGCTGTTTATCGGGCTGATGAACCGCTTCTGCAACAGCAGCAGCTGCTGCTTGGTCTCTGCATGGACACCCAATAAGAATAGTGAGAGGTCACTCTCAGAGACATGACACAGTGATGACACCCTTGGTCTGAAACACCTCTACCCCTTCTTTCATCTTAAGTAGTGTTAGTCACTAAACCATTTCAATCCTAAGTAAAGCAAGGAACAAACTTCCTCAGAGGCTAGGTTTCTACTGTGATTACTAAAACTCAGCACCACCACCTGCTGTCTTGTACAGCAGCTGAACACTCTTCTGCAGGTAAGCAAATCTTTACCTTGCTAAAGGCCAGGAGATCCAGCCAATGGAAGAGCAGTGAGCTAAATGGCTGATTACCTGAGCTGTATGATATATCAAAATATACAAATATCAATACACAAGCCTTTTTCTTGTTGTGCAGGACAATTTAGAGTCTTTATGTGATAGGGAATAATATTATAGAATAACAGAATCACTTAGGTTGAAAAGACCTCTAAGATGAATGAGTCCAACCTTTGACCAATTATCACCATGGCACTGAGTGCCATGTCCAGTTATTTGTTGAGCACTCCCAGGGATGGTGGCACCTCCACAGAATGACAGTATAATTTAGGATTTAGAGCCCTTCTGTTATCAACATACAAGCCACTTGCTATTTTAGATATTCTGTTCTATCTGGCACAACAATGTAATTTTACATTTTGGGAATTATATAAGTAGCAAAGAATAACATGGGAAAATATAAAGGAATTTGCTGATGTTAGTAACAGTTCTGAGTTTCCACTGTGTATAATATGACTGTAGGATCAGTGCTGTCTTGCACAGAATTGGTACATAGGGGAATATCTTTGTATTTCTGGAAAAAAATACACTGATGTTTTACTCTTTGACAGCAGTACATTAACTACCTTCCCTGTAAGATAGTCCTTGTGCATCTTCCCCTGGAGATATAAATGTTGTCATTCCTGGGATCATATCTTCCATAATATCATTTATTTACAGAAGTGGTAACTCTCATAAGCTCCAGAGAAAACTCAGATGAGACCTCAGTCATGTATCTATGTTCTCTGAAATGGGATTTATGAAAACTAAGCATAGGGAGAGTTTAGTTTAGAGCAAGGGGTCATGAGCTTCCTACTGTGTCAAACCAATGACATAGAGGGGAAATACATGAAAGTCAATGGCATCAGTGAACTTAAATCCCACTTTACAGGAAATATAAGACATCTTGCACAAGAATAGATCATCACAATTTATTTTCTTCTTTATGTATATTCTATGGTTTTTAGTTTTGTCCCTGCTTTTTTCTTTTGCTTAAACATTTCTTCTCCCTCTGTGGTGATTGCACAACTGATGTATTTTTTTATAAAAGCAGCCATAACTAATATGGGGCAAACAGACAAAATTATTTTAGTCTCCTTTGGTTTAAAACAGTTCTAAGAGACTTTCCTTGATCATTCAATTTTTATCATTTACTAATTCTTTTCTTAAATATGAGGAATCATGTTTCTACAGGTCATTCAGGATGATGTTTCACTACAGTGAATATTATCTTGAACACCTTTCTGGAAAGCTAGTAGCCAATAAATAAGCACCATGTCTTTCAAGTTTCACTTTCTTTTTATTCAAAATAAATCCATTTGAATTTGACCTACTGCCTCAAGGTTATGATTCTTTAATATTCTTCAAATAAGCATTTTCAGAGACAAAATTAATATAGATTTTTGGTTATCTGAAGTTCATTAATTTAAATAATAAGTACAATTAATTTTACTTATTAATTTCTGAATTTCAACTTATTTGTCGTGAATATATTCTTTCCTTGAATGGGTCACTACACTAGCACTTTAATAAATGCAAATGAACTGTGAACAAATAGTTTCCTTTTAATCATCTAGTTGAATGAAAGAATATGCATATACTGTGACAGTATTATAAGTATTTGGCAAAGTTACTGTTTCACAAACCTGTAATATTGTTTGGCTGACTTGATTTCAGCTGTTAATTCAAGTCACTATGTTCTTGACTAGGGCCAGCATCTTACCAGGGTGATGATGTAACCTAAACTCAAGGATTCTCTACTGATTTGGTCAGCTAGGCTGAAAAGACTTCTCAAAAAATCCCAAAGGGAGTTCTCAGTAAAAGAAAACAAATTTTGCATTCTGTCTCTTCTTTTATTTACCTGCTACTTATATTTTAAATGTAACCCAGTTTGGGTTTTTTTTCTGTGCAGTCTGTATTGCAAAATCAAATACTAAAGCAGTATTTCTCAGATGGCTGTATGAAAACTTGAATAATCACGTAGTGCTAATGTCTTACACAAGTGCAATCATCAGTCCTACTGCAGTGCCTCCAGGTATAATTTCTGGTTTACTGGCACCCAGTGCAAGACATTTAATAAAATCAGGCTTTTAGGTGCAGGTAATTGTTTGAGCTACTCAGAAGCAAGAAAAGGCGAACTTGCCTGAACTCAAGCTTTAGGCACATAGGCCTATAATATTGTCAAAAATAACCTTGTTTAGGATCTCCTGCACTCCCAAGTAGCAGTAAACACTTCCTTTTTAATCTGGAAAATTTATCCATAAACCCAAAATTATCCCAGTGTGAGCAATGCATCATCATCAGCTAGAATCAGAAAAGCTGGTGCAGACTATGTGAAAGGACATCCAGGTATTAGGAGTTTTTACCTGCTTAGGGGAAGGTGTAGTTTTGTAATTTTTGAGCAGAAAATTAATTTAGACAGTTTTAATACAGTTAACTAGATATATCAAAAAATCTTTCAACTGAATTGTTGACAATCTTTCATATCTAAATACATTTGAACTTCACAAATGAGTTCCCGGTGTGAGTAGATACATTTAGAGAGCATCCCTGAAGACTTGGAGGTATTGGTGGACAAGAAGCTGCACATGAGTTAGCAATCTGCACTTGCAGCCCTGAAAATCAACGTGGGCTGCATCCAAAGCAGCATGGCCAGCAGGGAGACGGGATTCTGCCCCTCTGCTCTGCTCTCATGACTTTCCACTGCACAAGTGCATCCAGCTCTGGAGTCCCCAACAAAAGGATGCGGACCTGATGGAGAGACGCCAGAGAAGGGCCACAGAGATGATCAGAGAGCTGGAGCACCTCTCCTGTGGAGCCAGGCTTGGACAGTTGGGGCTGCTAAGCCTGGAGAAGAAGAAAGCTTTGGAGAGAGGCTATAGCAGCCTTTCAGTACCCAAAGGGGATACGAGAGAGATGGAGAGGGACTTTTCACAAGTGTCATGTAGGACAAGGGGGAAAGGCCTTAAGCTGTAGGAGGGTAGACTTAGATTAGATGTTAGGAAAAGAAATCTTTCCTGTGACTGTGGTCAGGTGATGGAACAGGTTGTCCAGAGAAGTTGTGAATGCCCCAGCCCTGGAAGTGTTCCAGGACCGGTTGGATGGGGCTCTGAGCAGCCTGGTCTGGCAGAAGGTAGCAGGGAAGCAGGGGACTTGGACCTTTAGGTAATATTTAGGGTCCCTTCCAATTCAAACATTTCAGTGATTCAAGCACCCTTTCACGATGGTCTGAGAGAATAGGCAGCACTGAGTTCAGGAAATACAAAAGTTTATTTTCATTTTGCTAACTGTTTCTAAATTCCATTTTCACATTTTTATAAGCTACTACTTCTTATTTGGGCCATTCTAACAATTTTTTACAAAGTTTCTCTCTGGAGTGAGGGTATTCACCTCCCTTGCAGTAAAATAACTGTAAGAACTAAATAAACATTTTCTATCACACCAAAAATTTTCCACAAAACCTGTACACATTATTGCAATGTAGATAAAGGGGCAGCATCTTGTACAGAATTCAGATAAAATGTTTTGGGGAAAAGACTGATTTTCATATTTTAAGGAACACTGTCTTACACTCTTCATGAAAAAAACATTTTGAATTTCAAAAAGCTGCTTGAAAGTGACAGAAATGCTTTCGAAACAGTAATATTTAATCTCATTAGCTCAAGCCTCTGAAGATGTATGGATTCTGTTTTTAACATGTCAAAATGTAGTTTGACCACTATTTTTTCTTCAAACGCCTACACAGCTGCAGAATTCTGTGCCTCTGATGAAATTAATGGGATTCTAAAGCAACTAAACAGGATTAGAGAAGAATACTTGAGAGAAAAAAATAGTCTCATATTCATGAGGGTTTTTTCCTCAGTTTTGGTTCCAAGCAAAATGAGGATGGTAGATATTCACTAAATTCTCTTTCTATTAGGGTTTAATTAATCCAGAATGACAGTTGAGTCCGCTTTCTTAATGTTCCATTGTAAATCATCTGCAAAGCTTCAGTTAACTTGAGTTTAGACGCATTTATGCACTGCAAAAATGAAAACATTAATCCAGAATTATCACTATGGAATAAATGTAATTCTATTACATGTCATGCCAAAAGGCTCCCTGTGCAAGGCTTTAAAAATTGAGGGATAATTTTGAAATCAATCTAAGTATGAAAAAAGCCATATTTTACCTTCACAGAAAAAAATATAATAAATTATTCAGAATTTTATTAATGATTAATATGCTGGTTTTGGTTTCTTCTGATGTATTAAGAGGCATATTAATCTTGCAGTCTTTGTCCATTTTTTACCTGCTTAATTATCTAAAAGAACAATAATAATTGCAATAATGTTTGTGGGTTTGGCCAGCCAATGGCATGCAATTGATCCTGATTTCCTTCGAATTTTTTAAAATTCAACAGCTGAATTGACTAACAGAAAAGTTTTTGAATGTGAATTATTTGAAAATTACTCAGAATATATTATTCATGTTGTGCAGTTCACAGACTGTATTATACCACAGTGTTTGTATACCTTGAGCATATGAATCATTTCAGAGTGGAGAAAACTAAACAACAAAAGGGCATGCCCTTTGTCAGGAAATATTCAAACAACCATTTGCACTATTTTTAATGAAGTTTGTGAATTTTTGATACTCTGAAAAAATTCTTTATACTATCAGTGTTCTCTCAAACAATAAATACTCTGGTTCAGGATTATAAACATAACAAATTCTGCTGTATTTAAGAATTAATTCTATTATTTACTGAATTCTGCTCTCTTATATGGCCTAACATATTTATTGAATTTTGCTGTTTTGTATAAAGCCTAATATTTTAATGACTCCCTAAAAACCTTGAGCATTCTGTTGCTTTTAGTACTTTAACAAGAGAAGTTGTATTGTGTTACTTTTGTTTTTGTTTTTCCTTTAAATATTATGTATCTCCAGGACAAGGCCATTCAAAACATTGCATTAGCTGCAGCTTTCACTTCTTTGTTTCACCCCTTTCCTCAGAAACTGTTCTTTCAATATGTACAATAGCAGCTCCTTGAACAGCAAATTCACAGTAATTATTATACAATTATTAAATATTAAACCCCACCATACTTGTCAGAAAGTTTTTGAAATGTCCTGGCTGGTAAAGACCTATAGAAAATCTTTGTGCTGTCCATAGAAAAGGGAAACTAAATGTTTATAAATAGATGCAGAGCCTTGGCCTGGTAGAATTGTGCCTATAGAACTCTCTTCCACTACAAAAATCTTATGCAGACAAATGCTTCCTAAGGAGAGGTGTGAGGTAATGAATTTATGAATTGAAGGAGATTCTCTTTATGAACTAAAGGAGATTTTCTTTATGTAGAAAAACCTGCAGAACCAAGTGGACAACACACCACATTCAGGCCAGCAGTACTGTTTTTAAAAGAATTTCATTTAAGAATTCTTTATGATAGTAATCCATGATTTTGATTTAGCTAAAGAAAAACACCACTTCATGGTCTCAAGGTATGTGCAAAATTTACTTGTCTAAAAGCTGAAAATCAAAGCAGATGCACAATTTCAGTTATTACTGCTAATGGGGACCATCCTTATCAATCAGTAATGTTGCTGTGGTTGGAAAGAAATAAAGAAACCCAGAATAGCTGCCTTAGGTATTTTGCCTCTATCAATGTGAACAAGGTTAATAATAAACAAGGGGTTTCATGCATGTATTGCACAAATAAATTTTTTGCCCTTTATTGGTTAAGGGAAGTAAAGTAGACAACAATGTATGAATTTAGAACATGCTTTTCCCTTCTTAAGTATATTTCTGCAGGGAAAGTACTTCAGCATTATTTTTGTGGAGAAAATGCATGACCTGCAGAGAAATTTTCTGTCAAAGAGCTCTTCTTTTGGACCTAAAATGTAACAGTAAACAGGCACCCGTTTGTATTAGAAGGACAGAACAAAATTTCATTACAAAACAAACTGCTCCAGTTGCCAGAGATTAATGGGGTGTTTTTCCCCTGGCTTGCTGTGTCTTGTAAAATATATGTCTCTGCATGCTTATTAAGGAGGGATGAGGGACTACATGCACACAGAGAGTGCATTGCACTGCTTAAAATTGCTCATCACTGCCTTGCTGAAGAGAGTTATGACATTATGGTATGTTAGGAGCAAAGCTGAAATCCATGGCCATTTAAGTCACTGTGAAGGTTTTAAAATGTGATTCAGCAAAAGCAGTTAAATAACTTGCCAAAAATGTAAGATAGAACATCTTGTACTATTTTTTCCATGCTCAGGAGAGTCCTGGAAAAGGAAGCTGCTTTACATCATTATGTATAAAACTAACGACTTTAAGTGAATGAAAAATAAGTATTTTTTATTATAATGTTCTCAAAATGATCCCTAGTGAGATAAGGCATTATTTATCCTAATGAAATTTTTAACAATATTGTATTTCTCTTTTTAAACTGTGTTAAGATATTCTTTATCACATACATCCACATTTACTGGTTTTCCTGCCCCATTTTTTATCAGACTCTATTTTCTATAGATAGTAGGAATTAGGGATATTTCCATCTTATTAAGCTTTCTCAAGAAAGGCTATTCACAAGGTCATATACACATTTTTCTGGTTGTGCCCTTTTCTTTAATGTAGATCCATGCAACAGAGATAAGGACATGTCTGTGAGAAGGCTTATGCTTGCCAGATCCCATGATCAGCTTCCTCTCAGCCATACTCTTGTCTAAAAGACAAGCCATAGCTCAAGCTCAAAGCATTTGTAGTAAATTTAGCCTAGCAGACCCCAGCTGGTAGCACAGAGCAAAGCAGAATGCAAAGCAGCAGCAGAGCATATTGGTGCACTAGTTTGCTTGTTTTCAGCACTGCTTGTCTCTTCTTTGTCTAGACTCTATGAAAGCAAATTTGGAACACCCAAAATATGCAAAAGCTCTCTCATACTGCTTGTTGTACAATCAGCTAGATCCCATGGCTGACTGTATTTGCAGATGGCCACTGTATAGCAAACATTATGAGGTAAAAAGAAGCTACAGCAGAAAATGACCCAAACAAACAAAAATCAAACAAATAATGTCATTACCACCCCCCAAACCCCAAAAGAAATAGCATTTCCTTGTTGCCTCTGAATACTTTCTTACCTTCAGCTGTTTCATAGAGACCTGACATTTCACAAAGATTTTCGAAGAAATTTAAAGCAATGTAAAAAGGCATTTCTGGAAGAATAGTTGCTCGTAACTAAAAATGCATAATGAAATATACATTCAGCATTAATAACTTCCAGGTTATCAGGTGTTATTAATTTTTATTGAAATATTCTGTGTTGTAAGCTTAGTATCACCCAGTCGTGATTTTACTTTGTAGGTGATGGCCTATATATTTCTCAGTAGTCTTCACGGATAGACTATTATGACAAACATTCAAATTCCATGAAAATAGAAATATCAATTTACTCTTATTAAACACTGCACACCATTCTGCTAGCATTTTCCAGCTAGAACCCCAAATTATGTATAAATGAGAGTTAATTCTCAACAAGATCCTTTAAATGGTAACTAAAAGTATTGCAATATTTCATAAGTGGTTATATCAGAGTAGGAAGAGAATAGGTGACAGGACAAGTGTCACCAAGCACTGGAAGCAAGAACAAGATGAGAATACAGAACACAAAAGTCACAGCATCCTCTGATCACATTAGATTATAGCCTTCTGTGGAAACTGTGCTTCTTTGAAAAGCATCTCTGCTTCCAAAAATGCTTAGCAGCACTCTGCTTACAATCAAAATATTTTTTTAGCATCCCTGTTGGTGATATTCCCCAGAACCAGAATGTCACAGATCAAATATTTATCACAGATGTTTAAAGAGAATAAAAAACTCCTGCTCTTCTTGACAGAACCAAACAGGCTCAGTACACAATCCTTTGACTCAAAAGACAAAAAGGCTTTGGGAGGAGCAGCTAGATTTTTGTAGTATCTTCAGGAAATTTGGAATAATCCTAACATTTTACCTCTCTTGGTCCTGTCGAATATGACAGTTCAGAGGGGTTGATGTCCTCGGTGGACAGTGAAATTTAAACTGCCTTTGTCTGCTGCATGAATATGTCTATTTGTGGTGAAATGACACCATTCAACTTGGCCTGGCTTCCAAACATGTCCCAGCAGTTTCAGCTTTCAGCTGTGTTTAGTAAGGGATATTTTCACAGGATCAAACAGGAGAAAATGTCCAGGACACAGCGTCCAAAGACTCAAGTCTTATGTATATTTCCACGTTGCAGCTCATATGCCCCACAGAATAAAAACACATATGAAATGCAAATGAAGCCAAAATGAAAGCTTTCCTTGCACACTTTTGCAGGTACTATTTTTTGAAGTAGAAATATCTCAAAGCTGAATTAGTAGTGTTGTATCAGTTTAAAGATAAAGTTATCGTTTTAGGATTGACAGCTGTTTAAAAATTCCTGTTTGAGAATCCTACCATTGGCAAACACCCTAAATGTACACAGGGCACTGGCTTTTGGCTACTTCTGTCCATCTGTTGAGTTCACACCATGCCAAGTCATAAGTGAAGGTGTCTCCCCCAGGCATAGAAGTTAGGCTGTGATTGGGATAGTCAAGCAATAAAGTTAGCAATAAAAATTACCTCTTTTGCAATATTTTCCCTTTTACCAGGGCTTAGTATACATAAACCTTTAAAAATTGATTATGCAATTATTGTACCACACCTTTTGATAAATTCCCTTTTTCCATGAAAACATTTGGCTTGTGTTACTGAGGATTGAGTTAATTGTGAGAACTGGAACAACAGCTGGTTACTTCTGAAATTTTTTTATGAATACTAATAAAATAAAATCACAATTGAAACTTATGTTGTTATTCATCCAAGAATTGTCTATTTCTCCTGGCATTCCTTTTCTACATTAGATAGATGTTAAGCATTTACCTCACCCTGTAAAGGATTAGAAAAAGTCTCACAGAACTTAAGCTCTTAACAAACCATGAATATTTATGTGCTAAAAGGAGAAAACCAAATAAAACCATTGTTCTTCTTTGATTTAATCAAAAGACTTCCATAAATACTTGAAAATTATTTGCAGAATAACAGAAAAATGTTAAAATATATGGTAATTTTCATGGGAAATTATGTAACCAAAGAAAAGGTAATACATTTGCAAAAAAATTTGTCTGTAAGAAAATGATGAATGCATGAGTAAACGACCATCCTTAAATATTTAAAATTGTATGTATGAAATTTCTTCTTTAAAAATATGAAAAATTGTGTTATCTTTTTATGAAACTGCTTGTGAATAGTGTCATGGTTTCTGACCAGCATATTGTAATGTTTTATAAATGTCTAATCAACAAATATGTAATAAAGAAGGTAATGGGTCCAAAGAACATGAAACCTAAGGTACAGTTTGAGGCAAAAGAAAAAGATAATCATTGTCATTAATCAAGCAGCTGCTATGGCTGAAGTCAACTCTAACTTGAAAGCAATAGACCAATGACACAGAATAATCGCTTACTGCTTAGAAAATCTTTAAGCGGTCAGCCTTTGTTTCAGTAGCACTTCTGATCATGGTTGTACGTAGTCTCAATAACCAAATGTTTGCAATTCGCTATTTTTTGGTATAATTTTGCTCTAATGTAAAGGTTTTGTACTGAAAAGTGAAGCAATGAAAACTATTTAAGTTTTGATCCATGTTTTGAGTCAGAGCAAATCCACAATTTAATGGAACAACTTCTCACAAGTTTTCATCTTTCTGTTTGTTGTACTGCAGTATTTCTCAGAAACACCAAAATAAACTGAGAACAAGATGTACCTCTTACATGAACAAATGAAGATACACCAAAGCTGTGGTTTTTCCAGGGATAAAAAGCCAGCATTATGGAAATGCATTTAAAACATTAAGTGTCTCATCATGTATTAAGCACTCTTAAAATTGAAATAGATCTAAGAATAATTCAGGAGAAAATAAAAATATATTTTTCTTTCAAAATTGGGAAAAGTGGTGACAAAAATTTTTTTTTTATTTTCCTGGTACCTAGAGGAGACTCTGCCAGACTATTGCAACAAAGAAAGTGATAGATTGCTGGAATAGTGCTGAACCAGAAAAACGTCCCTTGTATAAGGAAACTGCAGACAAACAAGACACTTATAGCATGCCAAATTTGTTCCATTGCAAAAGATTTTCTTTGCTGTTATTTTTTCAGCAAAATTGAACTCTACATTCAAACACTTTGAGGGTTATTAGTTGCAGGTGTATCTACTCAAAGACTGGCTATCTTTCACCTCCCCAAAACCAAAGTCCCAAAGCCAAAATCCAACTGCATTAATGCTTTCCAAAATCTCTTGCAGCAGCATGTTGTTATGATCCATTTATAAAGGGATGCCTCTGTCTGAATTAAGGTGCAAACAACCACAGGCAGAAGTCAATAATACAGATTTTATTTAACAGTAAATGTAGAGAGATAGAAAGAAATGGGAGGGGGCAGGTTGGGGGTGAGGGGGAGAGACAGAGAGACAAGACAGACTAAGTAGAAGGATGTAGTGGTTTTGGGTTGCTAATCTCCGTCACAGCACCAATTAATGTTGTGAGTTGAGTGGTGGCCAAACTCCAGTGCACCCATTAAAATTATTTTCTCAGTTTTTGCTGTGAGATAAGGATTAGGATAAGGGCAAAAGCAGGATCAAAACTTTAAAGGGTATAAAGAAAGCTTTATTAACAGAACTAGAAGAAGAATAATAAGAAGTTGAATAAACTTTCAGAACATTTCTCATTTGCTCAACTCCTTTTTCCTTTCCCACTGACAACGTAAAGGGACAAAACTTAATATTTTACATCAGTTTACCATCTTTAAAATAGTTTTCATTCAATTCACTTAGGGAGAGAAATCTCTCCTGCCATTCCATGGAGACTTTTCCCCAAGAACCAGTTCTCTCGTGGTTTTAATTTTCAGGAATAGCCGCCACACAGAAATCTGCAGTCATGAAGATGACAGTTCCACAGTTCAGTAGTCTTCCCACAACTACCATCATGGGTCATCTCAGCTTACTGGGGTACAGTTTTAAGGATGAGCTGCTATAGTATAGAAACAAAAGTTCTTTTCATTTATCTTTGGAATCATCTCTGAGAACAGAGGTCTTCTTTTATCTTTAGGGCAAGTATTTTTGTCTCTCGTTTCTTTCTATTCAAGCTTCTCATGCGATCACAGCTACTTCAACATCTGCTTGCTTCAACACATGTGCCTCTGGTCATGGCTGGGGTTAGAACACTGCATTCCCGCAGTGCATTCTATGAATTACAGGGGAAAGTGTCTGATGTATCAATTATACCTTTACTATAGCCTTACAAGAGAACTTTAGCCCAAGATTAATGCATTTCCTCATTCTCCTCTTATTTGAGGTTTGACTCTTTCTTCACTGGCCTCAGTGTCTCCATCTTGTTTCCTTTATGTGTCTTCACCCTTCCCTTTTCAGTCTTTTAGTAAAGCCCTTCAGTAAAGAATGACTGACTATAATAACAAATCTAAGGACCTGAAATTTGAAGCATATTCCATAAAATGCTGATTAGTTCCATCATTCTTTTATAGTGGTTTTCTTATCAGCTGGATCAAGAATCTGTTTAGAATTTACATGAAGGAGTTTATGCAGAAAAAGAGATATTGTCCAGTAAGTAAGAAGTTAAACCCACACAAATTATGCAAACAAAAAAAAAAAAAAAAAGAAAACTGTAACAGATAAATCCAAACAGATGTTTCCACAACTGCTTGGAAAGCTATGCATTCACTTCCTGGCTTTGTGTTTAAAAAAAAAACTGCATAAAAAATCTGAAACAGAAAAAAATAGTAAAATACAATAAGAGTTATAACTTTTTTGCATACAAATAACCTTTCCTCCTGTCATATATACCTCTCCTCTCTCATTTTCAGGAGCACTGGAAAATACACGAGCACTTCGGAGCCAATTTTTATAATTGTTACAAACTGGAAATAGTCCAGTGCAGTGCAGCTTCACTAACTGCAGTGGAGTTCCAGGCATTTAATAAGAGCAGCCAAGTTGCTCATTTACAGGAGTGTTTGGATTAATGGCCCTAGCCCAGGATAGCTTCCTACAGTTGTGCTGGAAAGAGCTCTGACTTCAGCTGGCTTTGTGAGTTTTTGTGTTTGTTTGGGGTTTTGTTTCTTTGGTTGTTAGGGGGTTTTAATTTTTTTTTTTCAATATATGAAAGCTCCAACAATTCAGCAGTTTTCTATATTTAGTCCAAAACATGTTTATGTACCAGTCTGTCCTCACAGCTACTCTATCCAGTGATAAAACTAAGGATAGGCAAGGGGACAAAAAGTAATTACTTCCATGCTTCAGTTTGTTGATCAATGTATTTAGAAAAAGCCATATTATTTTTGCTTTAAAATTTGCTAACACTAAATAAAACTGTAGCAAAATCCAAATATTATTTTTAAAATATATTATAAAATTAATAAAGTTCCAAGTAAAATAGACAGGAAAGAAATACTAATTAAATAAATAATAAATAAATAATGTAATAAATAGAAAATTAATCTGGAGTAAAGAGTTTGCATGTACTTAGAGACAAAATTATTTTTAAAATGTCTTTTTCTATAATATTTCTTCTTTTTCATAAGCAATAAATGTCTCAAGGCCAATGAGAACAAAGAAGTCTAAATGGCTATTTGGGTGTTTACTGTAAAAACAATAATCTTGAAAAATTAATTTCTCAATAAGGACCTTAAAATGCATTCTTTCACGGGAATCTAAATTTAATTAATTAATATCAGTTATTATAATCTTCTTCCAATATATTAAAATGTTTTTACCTTGCACTTACACTTTTCATATTTTTAGAAAACAGAGCATAAGATGTTTTTTCATTTAATCTTGTCAGAAATACCCCGATAACACCCTGGTTTGCATTTGAAATAATATATGCTCATTAAAATGTAAATCAAGGGTCCAATCAGAAAATGATGGCAATCAAATTGCAATATTCAATGAAGAGGTTTCCAGGCTGAATTCATTAATAAACATAATGAATTTCAGGTTCTTACCGGTCTTCGTTTTGTTTGTACAACTGTAAAGACTCAATTATCAAGCCTTGAGACAGTCTAAAAATAACATCAGCCTAATGAAAAGTCTCAATTAGATTTGTGAAAACCTTTTTTTTTTTTTTATAATCTCACTTTTCTCTTTAACTGTTGCAGATAAACTCTTGGGGGAAAGATTAGCAAATAGGATGCATTATGTTATATTTCTTGTTAAGCATGCAACTAGAAAGTATATTCTCAAAGTTTGCACAGTATTTTAAAACATATTGTGGGTCTAATGTGCACTGGTTACTGCATTTTATATTTTTTGTTATCTTTTATATTTTACTCAGTTAATTAATATACTTAATCAGCTACAACTTTCTGCTTTCATAAAAAACAAAAAATCAAGAATTTTTTATTCCATGTAAAGAATGAAATATATTTTAAAAAACTAATCCTGAAAATATATTTTTATCTATGTTCCTATAATTAAAATATTTAAAAAGTCTGATATCATGTCTGATTTTATCATGCATACAAAAAGAATGGTAATGTTTGTGGATTTTATTACTTGAGATATATCCTCTTGCAGCCAAATTGGAGTTCAAGCAATCTGTGAATTCACTCAATCAAAGACTCAGGGTAGTGACATGGCAGGCAGGACATCCCAGAAAGCAGGAGTCTTTGGGAATGAGTAGGCAGTGGAAACATCCAAGAATTTCTTGGTCTTCAAAGGTTGATTGGGCACCATAGTGTCCCTGAGTACTTACCAAGATACTTTTCAAACTTCAAAACTTCAGTGAGCCAGCTTCAGTGGCTCTTATTTATAAGCATTTACCTTGGAGCACAGCACAACAGAATCCATCTTTGGAGCCAAGGATTGCAGGCTTGCGGCTGCTGTCCAGCTCATGGGGCCAGAGGGCACACAAACCATCGACAGCAGCTCCCTAAAGTTATCAAGATAGAATGACAACTCATTCTCTCCTTTACTTTGAAGAATTTACCCAATCTTAGCCCCAGAGTAACTTCTTGCAATTATTTTGGATTTTGACAGGCTGTACGAATTAATGAAAAATTCTTTAGACAAAGTATGCTTTAATTAAAATCCATAATATAGTAATCTTATATTTAAAATCCAAAAGCCATAGTAAAAATTAATCTAAAACTATCTTTGTAAATGAAACTAGGACAATTCCCCAGGGATTTATACATCTGGAAAGCAAATGGCACATTTCAATTCTAAAATTTTTCTTTTTTTTATCAAGCAAGATAAAATTGGATTTTTTTTCTCACACATTAATATGATATTGTTATTAAAATGGTATCTCACTGAAAACTCTGATTTCTCCCAAATGAAGTAGGTGGTTTGGATAAAAAGAAATTTTAAACAGTGTTACATATAATACCACAAGCATAGTGCCACAGCTATGGTCTCTGGAGATTGATAAGCATTTCAAAGTGAGAGGAACCACCCTTATTTCTCTCCTTTGGCTGCAGAGTGAGCCTGGGTTGACTGTCTTAGACTTAGCAAATATTCAGGTATAAAGATCTGTGCTGGTGACCACCATCTTCACTGTATGTAACACTTCACTTTCTGCAGTTTCATGAAAGAGCAATAGTTCTACGTTTGGTGCCATGTAATTCAGCCATGTTTTTTACCA
Organism: Emberiza elegans; assembly: GCA_024865655.1. NCBI lineage: Eukaryota > Metazoa > Chordata > Aves > Passeriformes > Fringillidae > Emberiza > Emberiza elegans. Next base: position 25,405,037 of record JALJVW010000139.1, on the reverse strand, counting down.
GAACGAGACAACATGTCATTTTACTCCTCTGCAGCTTGAAAAGGACCTCCTATAAAGTAAGCAGTCCAGTGACACTGTGCTGAAACTGTCAGGATTGGGAAAATCTGTTTTAGCGCTGGGCTGCTGTGGGAGTACAGGCAAACATGGCATAAGGCAAGAGCAGACTGGAAAGGTGAGTGCAGAATCTGCATGTGTGCCAGCCTCTCTTTCTTCTGTCAGTTTAAACAGACACCGTGTAAATTAGATTACCATCTGTAAATTACAGTTATCATTCCTCTTAATTTGGCATTATCACGTACTGTTATTCTGTCATGTCCAGATTAGAAACAAGGTTCAACTTTATCTCTTTAAAGGATGTTTCTCTGTTTCATTCCAACAAACCGATGACAGATATCCTGTTCTTTCGTGAGTCACTTGGATGTGACATGGACTGCTCTCACAGTATGCGCTGTCCCTTGTAAATTGAGCTACTTGCTAATATCTGATTAAAAGAAAAAAAAATCTTAGTAGGGATAGGCTTTTGTAAAGCAGTCTTTTGATAGTTGCCCCAATGGTTCTTTATGTCTGTAGAAATGGATACTGAGGTAGAAAATTTTAGAGGATTCCTGTATTAAGTTAACATAAGGAGAGGATATTCTATATATATGATGTGTAATATAGAACACTACCCACTGAAATAATAATACATTATTCATGAAGTGTCAATAAGTGCACTCTAAAATAAATTAATGTTGAACTCCTTTTCACTCTGATTTGTTTTAATTAAGCCTGTGATCTACTTGTTTCTCAGTTTTAAGTAATTTCATTCTTTCATTTCAAAATTATTACAGCAAACGACTAAATTTTAATCACATAAAGGCTTTTCTTCAGGGATTTAAAAGAAAAATATTTGGTTTTTTAATTCTACATATTTTACAAAGTATAAGAAAGCCTGTGTAATGGATTTATCAAAGTTGTCATTATTCTTCACCCTGAGATTTGGGGTTTGTGTCTCTGTTGTTCATCATTCATTAATGATACAAACAGGCTTGTCTTTTGACTGTAGAAATCCTTTTTATAGCTTATAATTTATGATGAACATGGCCTTGTGTGATAAAGACCCATCAAAGTCATAATTATTCTATATTTATATTCATTGAACTGTTCCATCTGTTAAAATGCTTAAACTCTTTTTCTATCCATCTATAGTCTTATTATACATCATCTCTTCTTTTCTGGCAGGCTTAATTTCTACCTTAGTCTTTATGGAATCTCCCAGAAAGAATGAAAAACATCTGTTCAAATACTCTGAGAAGTTTTAAATCAAAACCCATACTCTCTCTTCTTTACTTTTGCAATAGTGTTTAAATTAATGTTATTCAGCATATAATATATTAATCTTTGAACGTCTTGATCTTCTGCACTAGCAGCCTATGCCAGCTCTCTTTCTCTTGCTTGGCGGTACTGCCTCATCATCCTCATCACACAAAATGGGCTGAAACAAACCACTCTGTTCTTCATTTTATTTCTGCATTTACCATCCACCATGCAATGTTCCACACACTTTTTACTCTTAATCATTGGGTTGAAAGAAAAGCAAGTATTTTGTGAAGACTCATTTATCTATCTTAATCCAACACTCTTGCTAGTCTGCTTTTGGTTTTAGGATATACTTTCATACATTTACCAAGGAAAAAAAAGGGACCAACTAAACTGAAAAAAAGATTTTAAAAAAACCTATTAGGTTCATGAAATTCAAGCTTAGTAATGTTTCTTCTTTATACGTACCAGTTTATACAAGCAACCTTCCTGAAATATCTCATGAGATTTCTATACTTCTGGTAGAACCTGCCAGCATATAGAAATCACACAGTTTTGGTGAATTCCTTAAATTTAAAGCAGGGATAATAAGCATAGAGTCACTTTCATATGCTGAAGGGGAAGTTAATGAAATAATTTGCCTTGTTTCTCTTGCAAGTAATTGAACTGCCTTTTAATTCCATGCAAGAAGAATACTGATTTTTTTGTTTCAGGGAGGAAGGGAGGAGGAAGGGATGGAGGGGGAAGGGATGGAGGAAGGATGGAGGGAAGGAAGGAAGGAAGGAAGGAAGGGAAGGAAGGAAGGAAGGAAGGAAGGAAGGGGAAGGAAGGAAGGAAGGAAGGAAGGAAGGAAGGAAGGAAGGAAGGAAGGAAGGAAGGAAGGAAGGAAGGAAGGAAGGAAGGAAGGAAGGAAGGAAGGAAGGAAGGAAGGAAGGAAGGAAGGAAGGGAAGGAAGGAAGGAAGGAAGGAAGGAAGGAAGGAAGGGAAGGAAGGAAGGAAGGAAGGAAGGAAGGGAAGGAAGGAAGGAAGGAAGGAAGGAAGGAAGGAAGGAAGGAAGGAAAAGGAAGGAAGGAAGGAAGGAAGGAAGGAAGGAAGGAAGGGAAGGAAGGAAGGAAGGAAGGAAGGAAGGAAGGAAGGAAGGAAGGAAGGAAGGAAGGAAGGAAGGAAGGAAGAAGGAAGGAAGGAAGGAAGGGAAGGAAGGAAGGAAGGAAGGAAGGAAGGAAGGAAGGGAAGGAAGGAAGGAAGGAAGGAAGGAAGGAAGGAAGGAAGGAAGGAAGGAAGGAAGGAAGGAAGGAAGGAAGGAAGGAAGGAAGGAAGGAAGGAAGGAAGGAAGGAAGGAAGGAAGGAAGGAAGGAAGGAAGGAAGGAAGGAAGGAAGGAAGGAAGGAAGGAAGGAAGGAAGGAAGGAAGGAAGGAAGGAAGGAAGGAAGGAAGGAAGGAAGGAAGGAAGGAAGGAAGGAAGGAAGGAAGGAAGGAAGGAAGGAAGGAAGGAAGGAAGGAAGGAAGGAAGGAAGGAAGGAAGGAAGGAAGGAAGGAAGGAAGGAAGGAATACTTGTGGATGGAGATAATGGCACTTGAACAGGGAAACCAAGATCTGTGCATACCAAATGGTAGATGAAACTCAATGCTTTATAAAGAGAAGAAAATACAAACTAGAAAGAAAAGTATGTCACATACATTTCTCATTCTAGAACTACATCAGGAACTCAAATCATAATTATGGATACTTCTGTGAAAGTATTTGTTCAGCATATCACAATCATATTATTATATATATGCATATTTATATGTTTACAGATATATATCTTTGAGTACTTATCCAAATAGGCAGACTCATGCTCAGAGATTAGTAGGATCATGAGTGCTCACTTTTGTTTGTAGACTTCTGTTTTATACATTTTTAAACTGAAGTCATGACACCAAAATATGGCAAACAATTCTTACTTGTGCTGCTGTCCAGAAAGGTCTCATGTTCCATGCAGTGATTGACAGTTGGGTAGACAGGCAGCAAAACATATGGATTTTCAGCACTCTGCTCACACCGATCACTCTTCAACAAATAGCATACACAGACTTTGGAAATTATACAACTTTTGCAACCTGACCTCAAGGCAAGGAACATGTCCCTTTTGTCTTTTTACAAAATCGATTGATGAACTTGATCAAATGCCAGTGATGAGTCACCTGGCATGCAACCTCCTACAGTTCCTGGATTTTCTAGCAGATTTCCATAATGAACAACTTCTCTAATGAAATGTCATTTGCGATTATCAGAAATACTTTCCTTAAACTGATGGGATTGAAATCTTCAAGTTCGTTGACCTTCTGCCCCAATACCTGCAAACTATAATTTCTCAACCTGATCTTTTTTCCAAATCACCACAGAGCCTCTCAGATGATTTGCCATACACTTAATGTCCTTAGATAAAGAAATTTCTTTGCTAGTTACTAATCATTATTTAGTAAGATTTTGCTACACTTTGCTACATTTTTAATCATCCCCTACTTCCTGTACCTTAAAGGAGCACTTGTAGACATTCTGCATGTCTTTAAAAGGTCAGGGTTTTTGAAGTACCTGTAAAACAAACAAGACTGCTAAGATGCAATTGTCTATCACAAATATTCAGCTTTATTTCTTATGATATGTGATTCATATTAAAATTTCCATTTTCCATGTTCAAAGCAATGAGAATTGGTAATATTTTCAACTAACTTTTCAGCCCTAGCAAGTTTTCAAAGTTTTACTTTTAGAATATAAAATGTCTTCTTTACATATTCCTCGTGGTAATTTGGTTTAATGCTGAGAATACAAACCCCATCTCAATCATTCTGCCTCAAAAATTTTGAAGGCTGGCAAGAAACTGTGGTCTTTAACAGCTTCATGTATTTTCCTTTAAGATTTTGTATGAGTGGAGATAGTACAGCTTCTACACGTTAAGGTATCTTATGTTCTCACAGTTTAACAGATGATTCCAAACATGTCAATAAAGTTTCTTGAGACAAGTGTCCCTGTTTGCCCTTCAAAGTAGCTAAAAGATACTCAAACCTGTCTTCTATTCCTACCAATTTTTATTAAAAAAAATACAAGATGAAATAATAAACTTTTTTTTATTATTTCATTTTCATTCATGTCTAGTTGATTTCAACACTCAACTAGCATATTATCACTTACTGAAATGAGCCAGATCTTCAGGAGATGCAACTACTAATGTCATGAGAAACTGGGCCATTGTTTCTGTATTTCCACAAAAGTGATTTAAGTATATAGTTTTAGGTTTAAAGCAAATGTTTACACCTATATTCAAATAGAGACACTGAAATTTCCCAGCTCCCTTCCTAAAGAATGATCTACTCCTAGAGATCAATCTGTTGACTAATTATTTATAAAAATCCAGAGCAATTTTAAGTAACTGAATTGCCAAACATTTTCTGCCAGGGCTGCCAGAAAATCATTTCAACCTTCATTAAGGAATCAAGTGCCTATTGTTTAATTTTGAAGGTACTGTAGCCTTGAAGATTGAATGAAAACATCATGCTGAATACAATTGCCGGTTTTCTAATGGAAAAGTAATTTCAGAAAGCATTTTTGATGAAATTTTTAATGCAAATTAATTGTAAACCCTAAGGTTCAGAAACTCAGATTAACTGTAAATTTGGGTATGAAAATTAAATACAGGATGAGAATTTTAAATGTATGGAAAGTCAATGAGTGTGAAAAAGCACAATGAGACCTGTGCATATGCTTTGAGTTTAGAAAGGTGCTCATGTGTTTCACTATTGAGAAAGTAAAGGAGAACCAAAAAGTTCAAACATTAGTGGTACTTCACTGTTCAGTTCTAAAGACATCCAAAATAAAAGGAAAATTTGTGAAAGTATGGAAAGAAATTTTGTGGAATTTGATGAAAACCTATTTTGACAGCATTTTTCTCTTCAGTGGATGTGTGTTAATGTGCTTCCTTGTCTTTATAACTAATTTGTATCTTCCAACAATATCAATTCTATAATCTTGATGGAAGGTGTGACCAGGCTCCCTGAGCCCTCAGACTGCTGAAATCTTCCTAGAACTGAGCTCTAGAAGAGCTGAGAAGAGGCAGAAACCTAAAAGTAGTTGATAAAAAATCACACTTTGGCCTTTTTATTTTGCAATTCAATTTAATTTGTATATCTATATGCATAGAAATCTTTGGCCCCTGATCACTCAGGAGCTGGAAGTTTATCAGTAATGAATTCCTCCATGAATGTATGGAAGAAGAGTTAAATATTGCTACTTTATTTCTAAAAGCACAAGCTACCAGTTGGAAGAACCATATTCAAATAAAAGCTCATTTCCAAGAGCCTGAGTAATAAAGTATAGCAATTATAAATTACTAATTCATGAATAAGCATTTCATCTGTCCAGTATTGCTGGAAACTGATGAACTGGTTTGGCTGATGTTCAAATTGCTGATTATTACCTAATTAGGAGAGATTTTGGGGCCAAAGAGATCATGTGCAGAGGGAAAGTCTCACTATTCAAAAGCAGTTTCCATGGCCAGTAGGCCTAAAGAGACTCCCAGACTAACTCAAGTATTTCCCCTGGCTGTCTACATCAGGCCACCTTAATTAGTCCTTTCTAAGTCACTGCCTTCAAGTGTCTCTGAAATCACATTCAAAGGAATCCAGTATAAAGAGATGTAGTATTGGCTTCCTGTGTCCATATTGTACAAGAAGACAGGGCATACTAGGCATTTCATCACTTTAAAGGGTCACATCAACTGGAAGAAAAATTAAATATCAATGACAAAGAGTAACTTTTTACAATTGCATCACAAAAACATTGTGCTTCCACATCAGTGTACTCCCACACAAATAAAATACTGTTTTTGTTAGGAGTAGCTACTCAACCCTGAGTGAAGTTTATCAAGAAGATATTTCACACTATTTAAAGTAAATATTATCATTGCAATTAAAAGGTTGGGTTATCATACATATAACCTTATTATAGTCAATTCTGTTAACTTGGATAAATTTACCAGGTTCAGCCGCAGAAGTAGTAGAGCATATTTTTTTTAATTTGATGCCATTCAAAAACTCCAGGTCTTAATGATAAGAAAGTCATTTCTGTCTTTCAGATCTTTTAGATCTTCAGGGATTTTAATCCTATTAGTTGCATGTTTATGGACAAAATGTGTTCACTTTGCTAACATAAGTAATTCAAAGCCATTTAGATATCTTATTTCACAGGTCCTTTAATATACATTTCATCCTACAGGTTTTCTTCGAAACTAGTAATTTGTGTCCACTTTTCTTGACCACTGAAGTTTAAAATTATGAATGCTATTCTTAATGAAGTCTTGAGTTTTTGTTGTAACAAAAATATTTTCCTATGTCATCTGGAACTATCTTGATTGATAGATTTCATTTCTTTATTTCATGGCCACAATACCATTAGCAGAGAAAGAGATTCCACATGGAAATTTAATCTCCTCTAGTATTTCAGACAATGAACTTTCTCTTTCTAAAAAGACCTCTGTAGTTTTTAATCTCTAACTACATGACTCAACACTTCACTTGTAAAGCCTAACTTTTCTATACTCAGAAGGATAAGGTAGCTCTTACAACAAAAATTTTGCATTTGTATCATGAGTATGTATGTGTGTGTGTGTGTGTTTGTGTTTCTATGTATGCTTTATTTCAAACATGAATTAACTTGTGGGATGACTGTGACCAAGCTAGAACAAAAGACGAGACCAAATGATCATGAATTTCCCATCAGACTTTATAATCTCTGATTTCATAAAAACTTGAAAACTTATATTAGTTACTTTAGCTTTATGAAAACTAGTGATTATAATGGACAGAAGACTCTATTAAACATGAATGACAAAGAATAAAATGGGTAAAAGAAGAAGCAGAGCACAATACTAAATAAAAAGAAGCTTTGGCTACTCTTACCAGCTAATTGATGCATACGGGATTATGTAGGTCCAAAGATTTCAAATCAAGAAATTTGCATCTTTTTACACTTGTACACTTTACGAAAGTGTATCATAACCTAAGTGCTAAAGCCATGTTTTCCAACACTCCTTTATATTTGCCATATTTACCTATTTCAAACCAAGCTAAATTATTTTGAACTTGCATATATCAGATTGAATGAAGATATCTTTTTGCTTTTTTTTTTTTAAGACTTATAATCAGAAGAAGCTAAAAGTGATTTGTGAATCTTCTGTATGCATTACACCATGGACATGGAATAAATATAAATATTTAAATAGTCTGTTATTAACTGACTGGTAAATGTGTAAAAAACTAAAATTGTAAATGAGACATAGAAAGGAAAGCCTACAGCTCTTCAGACTGCAATAAGTAATTACCACTGAGAAAGTGATAAAACATAAACAAATACAACAGCATTATTGTAGTCTGCTTCGTTCCCAGAGATAGTGGAGAAAGACATTAAAGCAGGTTATTTATTTCTGTGCTTAACCTTTCTACTGCAGAGGGAAAAAAAGCAGGAAATAGAGTATCTTAATACATGAAAGCATTCTAAGAAAAAAGCACAATTGAGATACTATATTAATTAAAATGTTTTGATTAGATGGAGAAGTCCCAGAACAAAGGAAACCCCAATAGGGTACATCTCCACTTTTCCAGCAAGTGCATACTGGTAAGAGTGACTCTTCATCCCTACTCTCAGAAGTATTTTTAGAAGAAATTATATGTACAATCTATATATGTTACAAAGGAAGACATTTTGCATGCTAAAATTCACAGTGGGATTGATGTATAGCAATCAAGGACTGAATATTCCTTTGATACCTTTTTGCTAGAGCTACAGCAATAGCTTTCAAGACCTTGCCCAGATAAACAGTTTGTCAGGAGAGCAATTAGCTGAAATAGAATAGCCAACCTATTTTTACCTGATTCATTCCCAGCACTTGCTGCTCGTTACGTTTAATGAGAACTCATTTACTGATTTAGTCACTTACCAAAAGCCCCTCAGGTGTAGTCAACAGAACATGTAGTCCTTTGCTAATGGTTCTGCTTAAAATCCTTAACGATCAGTTCAATATCTCAGCCTTGTGCCTGCATCTTTCGATAAAATAATAATATAATACTTTAAGCTCCAGCTTTTAATCATGCCTGGACATGAGACTCAGGGATCTCAGTCTCTAAGATGCTTGAATTTTGCCGTGACTGAGAAATGTAACAATCTATTGTTTTATAAAGAATCAGCTGAAACATTTGGAAAATGCTATATTAGAAACAAGTATATGTATCTTAATTGTTCATTCTGAGAGTACCACAGACAGCAGATTCCAGAGTGTCAGCTTCAGGAAAGGCGTGTTGATGCACCATTTTGTTTGTTTTGATTTGATTTGGAGGGGAGAAGGTTTTTCCATTTGTTAAATTTCTGGACTAAAATCCAGCTTGAAATTTTAACAGGGCTCTTGCTGAATGATGAACTGTTCATGTCTTTGCCTTAGTTTCTAAGCCATGAAGGGTTCCTCACAAATGTAAGTTGAGCTAAACAGGGATTATAATAAATCAGTGGAAATAAATGGATACATGAAGCACTTTGCAAAGCTAAAAGGATTGTAGGGATTGTAAATTAAATGTTTATTACAACTGCTATCTGCCAAGATTCTGTATAACTCACTCATATACATGAACTGTAGTTGCATAAAGCCATTGAATTAACTCTCAAGGACTTTCTGAAAAATTCAAGGTTACATGAACTAGCCTACAGAATAACTGCTTGTCCTGACTTGATAACAGACACTAACAGAGCAAAAATGACAGTTTGATTCAGAGACAAATGCAAGCCAGTCTTGAATGTCTGGCTTCCATTTTTCTGAGATGAGATAGCCATCTTTATAAAGCTTAATTGGTGAACATCCTGTCAGTTTAAAAGGTCAGACATTGCAAGTTATCAGCAAAAATGATGATGCACAGACCATTGGAAGAAAGAATGATTTTATTATCTTCACTCACCTGTTATATATTTACTCTGCTGTCCATCCTCAACAAGGAGGAAGCTTGTGGAAAAGAATAAAAGATGTGCTGAATGGTGAACTGAAGAAGGAGATGTTGAAAACCATGGTGAGTGGGGTGAATAATTCTGGATTATCTTACCTTAAAATGGTTTTATCTTTAGCAAAGAAATATTATAGATTTAAATATATTTTTAAGTTTAATATTTTATTAAGGCCACAGCAGCGCTTTATGCTATATGGTAAAATGCAGAAAATTAACCTGCTTTCTCTGTTTCTGAAAACCACACTTGGATGCAGGTTCCATCCACACAGAATAAACATTAATCAAGGACTGCCTTCTTTAGCCATTTAAAAAAAGGAAAAAAAATATAAAAATAAAGAAAAAAAATAGAAAATATTTTTATTTGGCTTTGCCTATGATTTGTCTTTGATTCTAATAATGTGGGGGTTGACCCCATCTAGCAGCTGAGCATCTACACAGTTCCTTGCTTACTCCTTGTCACCCCTACGAGCAGGGGACGACAATGAAAGACTATCCTTGCAGACACTGAAGACTGTAGCATACCGCTATACATCACTTCTGATCAAAAATGAGATTTCTAAACCACAATATCAGTATCAATTATCAAGGCATTGCACAGCAAGCTGTTATATGGTAGTTTTTAAAATAGAATGTGAAGAATGTTTCTTGGGTTATGACACTGGTGAATGATACAAAGGTTCAGTTCTCTTTAAATAACTTGTGTGCCAGCCTTCCACTGATTAAATGAGATGTTTGGATTTCTTCTCTGACTTTTACATTGTGAAGATAAAACATGCTTATGGTAGAAGAAGCTGTGTGACCATTCAAAGAAGCAGTTGTAAGTGCCAGCTCAGTGATTTTTAAAGGTTTAAAAGCAATCTTCCAGCAACAATGAATTTGGAAAAGTTTTTGAAATGTTATTTTGACAAAATGAACATATCAGAATAAAACCCATTTTTTAAACAATGAAATAAAATTAAATTTTGTGAAGGTTTTTTAAAACTATATAAGCAACATAGTGATTTTTTGATGCAAAAATAGAACCATTTATTTTCTAAGATATTTTACTCAAAATTTTCAGAAAAGCACATGGGTTTAGAGTATTTTTTTTTTCAAATGACACAACCATCTATTCATACTAAATTCTGTTATCTGTGAGAATGTAAACCATCTAGATTCTACCAAAAGTTGCTTTTAATTTTGGTTTTCTACTATAATGGTAGAAATATCATTGACATTCAGACTGCCAGGGTATCTTTTCTTTGAAAGTATCAGTGGGGAGATATTGTATTTTAAATTCTTAAGTCCTTTTTTCCATTAGAAAAAACCTTCACCTATAAAATTCCTAGATAATCACATAGTTCCTGTACTTGTATGATGAATTTAATCTCACATTTAGCAAGAAACAATGGAGGTGATTACTCTGGAGATAAAGATGACAGGACTATGGGACTCAGAGACCATTCTTATGTGGTTTTCTTTTTTTGTTTTACCTTTAGTACTTGATGAGAGACATGGAAAGCCTATTAAGACAGAAGAAGTTCTTAACACTCACAAAAGAAATAACTGAACCAAATATTTAGAAACCAATAGTAACAAATATTTAGCTATTAAAAAAAAAAAAAAAAGAATCTTCAACCAGTCCAATAATATTATCAAAAGAAATCTAGTAGGACATGTTAGTGTTAACATTGATCTAGGCTGCACTTGAAAGTTGCAAGAAAGTTGGGCTACCACCTAAGACATGAACATTTGGGTATCAAACACAGATTTCCTCTTTTAACTTAGCTGTTTCTAAGTAAATTTTTTTGGAGGGAGGTTGAATTTCTTCTTTTTGGAGAAAGAATATATATATGCTACTCTTTTCCAACATTTTCTTCTAAATTGTAATGCAGAGTTTATAGCAGTCCTGAAGGTAGCTGAAAACTTACCATCTTAATCAGAAAAAAAAGCGCAGTAAAATATGCTTTATCCTTTGGAAGATGAACAGTGTGTGAACTATAAAGAGTTAGAGAGCAGGTGACTATAGTTTGGTCTGATTTTTGGGAGAGAGGTTTTATTACACATGAGGGTAGCAAGTAGGTGATTGTAACACCTTTGAACCTTTACTTATGGGATGGCTCTGGGCTCAGTAAAAGAAGGCTGACATTTTATGTGCAGTTTATTTGTACATACTGAGGTCATGCTCAACTTATATGTTGTACCAACTGTATCCCAAGAGCCCACTTCTGTAATGAACATTGTGGTCACCCAGATGCCTAAATCACTGAAGAAACAGATCATGTCATGAAACTAATCAGGTTTCTGGATCCTGTAGTGATGGGAAAAATCTAAGAATAAAACAATCAGCTGGCAAAATTGTATTAATTCTACTTAATATTAAATAATTAATAAATTATCATTTATCTTTATACAAAATAAAATATTTCCACATATTTTTAATCACTCAGCATTTTTAGAGAATCTCTTCAAGTGGATAAAACTATCTTCTAGATATACACCTGTTATAACATACACCTGTTTCTAACATTGATTATTGTACATTTTTATATTTTGAAGTATTTCAAAGTAAATTGAAACCCAGCATTCATATCTACTGTAGTGTTATGTGTTTCAAGTTATAGGAGTAGCTTTGTCAATCCTACTATAAAATTAGCTACTATAAGTACTCAAGATATACTCAGCTTCCTCTTACAGTTAAAAGCTACAAGATGTCTGAAATGCCAAAAGACTTTAAGAAAATTCCATATTCCTTAGCTCCAGCTGCATTTTTCTGTCTTTCAGCATATGTAACACACCAACTGATTCCACACAACAGGAAAATAAAAAAAAATTAACCAGCTTAATGTTATTCATAGTTTACTTGACAATGTGTCACAGTATTTTTCAAACTGATGTCCTCTCTTTTATTATGTTACTATTTGTGCATTTTCCCACAGTCTCTTAATTACTTTTTTCTGAACAACACGACACCAAAATACACAGTAATTTTGAATATTGTATCAGCTGTGTTAATCTATATTCAAGAAGAATGTGATATGATCCCAAAAAGAAAGGCTGAGGCCTTGGGTAAAACTTAGTACAATTGACTCCGAGGAGTCATGATGAATTTTATTTTCTATTATACCTTTTTTGTATTCATGCTTTTTATGAAATAAAATGTTTTGTTTTCACAAGATGAACTACATTTTGTATTCTTTTCAGTAGGTGTTACTGCAAGATGTCAGGAAGAAAAATGCAAGCCCTTGAACATTATGACTCTTCTCAACTGTGTTGTTAAGAATCACTGGGATACAAACCTGAAGCTCAGTCAGCCAGTTCCTAGACTAGAAAAGACTATTTTATTTATCACTTGAAAAAGTGACAAAAAAAAAAATATCATAAATCAGCTAAGTTTTGAAGTAAATTTTCATTATTACTGAATAAATATTTTAAGAGGAAAGAGATGTGCAAACAGGTAACATGAAGATCTTTTTAGAACAATCTTCCTAGATAAAAACATGCTAAGCATTGTCATACAAACTGTGTAGTCAGCAAGTGTATTTCTGAGTGTTGTGCTTCATTTGACGGCAATAGTTAATGAGCTATCACAGTATGAAACTTTATCTCAATTACAAGCAAAACATTTTGCTTAAATAAACTTGTTTCTTAATAAGCAATACTGAAACTTTTCAACTGCTACAAAATACAGTATTTTTGCTATAAGCTCAGTGCTCTTTTCCTGTTCATGAATGCCCACATACAATTTTCTTTAATTGTCCTTACTTAGAGCTCTAATTTTGTAATCTCATCAATAGATTTCTGTCAATCTTGTCTCAGCTTTGAACTGCAATTTCCAGCAACTTTTAATGGAAAAATATTCTGAGCCAAATAAACTCCAAATCTAAGTCTTTATATTGCTTATGAACTCAATAAAAGGAAGACATAGACCTGTTGTATGTGTCCAGAGGAGGGACACAAAACAGGTAAGGGGGCTGAAGTGTCTCTCCTGTGAAGAAACCCTGAGAGAGCTGGGGTTGTTCAGTCTGGAGAAGTCTCTGGGAGGTGTTATGGGAGCCCTTCAGTACCTAGGAGGGCTGTATAATACAGATGGGAACATAATTTTTAATAATGATAGGGAAAAGGGCAGTGGTTTTAAACTAAAAGGATGTTGACACCAACTAATATGAGGAAGAAATTTTTTATGGTGAGGGTGCTGGCACACTGGCACAGGTGGCCCAGAGAGGTGGCACATTTCCCATCCCTGGAAACAGATTGTACAAAGCTCTGAGCTATCTGATCTAGATGAAAGTGACCCTGCTCATTGAAGGTTGGGTGGACTGGATGAGCTTTAAAGGCTCCTTCCAACCCAAATGCTTTTATGTTCCTCAGTCAAATTATTGGAGAAAGGGGTTTGTTTGATAGAACATATCCAGGAAACCATTGTCTTGAATAGCCAAACAATAATGTTATTAATCAGCAGTTTATATGATCAAAAGTCTTCTCCATACTCAGTTCTTAAGAAATCTCAGGATATCTATCACTTTTTTCTTCTTATTTGAATTTTTTGATCAAGACAAATCCAAAAATATTTGCTTATGTCTTTAACTCTGATTGCAAACCTGAACACAGGCATTGATCTGTATTAACCACTGATGTCTCCCATTGTTGGCTAATAAGTTATTTAATTTTGTAGAAATCAATATGATAATTCATGAAAGACACTGCTTTTATCTCCTATTTCTCATGCAAAAAAAATCACCATATTATTTTTTATTTACCATATGTGAGTTTATTCTTTACATCAGAATTTTAGAGGGTAAGGCACAACTATTTATGCTAGGAAAAAACAAGTCCAGGACCACAAATTCATACAGTCTGAAATTGAATGGGCTCATTAAACATTTATCTTTGAGCTTACAGCTTCGAATACTTAGCAAGAAACATGATATATAGGTGTACATCCAGCACCAAGTTAAATTTATTTTGTAAAATATCTCATTTCTTCCTAAGTTGATACAAAGTCCATACTCAATAAATCCTCTAAATGAATAATGTGTGCTATATAGAGGCTTGCTTTTCCTCCTCTATATTTTGCAAAATACAAAATGCTTTATTAATATTTTTGCACTGTGATCTTAAGAATGTTATTCACTTAGTATCTTACCAAAACCAAAACATTTTAATTTTTGAATCAACTGGCTTGATTTTAATGTTGGGATGATTTTCTTTCAGAAACACTGCCCATGGCAAGGGAGTTGGAACCAGACAATCATTAAGGTCCTTCCAACTCCCTACCTAAATGCAGCTATCTCAGTGTTATTATTCTATTTGAGTGTCATCAAACACAAGAGTAGGCTGCCCAGAGAGGTCACATAGTTTACATCTCTGAAGATATTAAAAATCTCACTGTGCGTGACTCTGGGCAACCTGTTCTAGCTGTCCCTGCTTGAGCAGTGGGCAGAATTAGATGATTTGGAGAGGTCCTTTCCAGCCTCCATTGTACTGTGATTGATTTTGTCATTCTGATGAATTGCTTTTCCTGAAGACAAGAGAATTTATATTTCTGTTGTGCATGATCTTTATCGGACGAGTGGGATTGTTCTTTTTACTATAATACATCTAGTTTAAAAGAGAAATTAACCTTCTTTTAAATTAAAAAATCTACAACAGTATTCTGTAACCAGATTGACCCTTTGGATGAAGTTGTCATAAAACTGATCCTTGTAAACTCTGTCAGAAGGAGGAAGTCTGTACTTATGTCTTCATCCTATAATAAAAACTGATGGTGTGATCCAGAGATGTAAAAATATATTTGCTTTGCCCTAGCAGCTGCCTCATTTTTGATGATATAAAAAATGCACAAAGTCATTAATTTTGCTAATAATCATATTAAATCCGTAATAATTTGAAGAGAATAAAAGGAATTCAAAAGTGATGAAGATAAGGTCTGGCCAAAAGTTGGCTGCTAGGTTAAAATATGTCTACAACATGCCATGACAAAAATATTCAGAGTCTGTCTTTGATCTAATTGTAATCCAAAACTGGGGTACATGTGTTGTTATGAAAATAATAGAATCATAACATTAAAAGCTCATAAAATAATTTGAGTGTCAGGCAGCCCCTCTGCAATGACCAGGGTCAGCTTCCACTGGACCGGGTTGCTCAGAGTCGTGTCCAACCTGACCTTGAATGTTTCCAAGGATGGGACATCTACCACTCCTCTGGGCAGCCTTTTTCAGTATTTCACCACCCTCATCGTAATATCTTCTTCCTTATATCTAGTCTGAATTTCAGTTTAAAACCATTACCTCTTATCCTATCACTTCAGACCTTAATAATGTCTGTCCTCCTCTTTCTGAGAAGGCCAGTAGTTCCAAGAGTCCTCCTTTCTAAACCTTTTAACAATTGGACAAAGTTTTTCCTTTTTCCAGTCACCTGGAACCTCACTTATTGCCATGATTTTTCAAGATGCCATGATGTAAAGCCCCAGACTCACTTGACGAGCTTCCTAAAGGGGCTTAGGTTTTTTATACTCCAAGGCAGGCTCACAGAAGAAACATTATGTTCTCGGGAAGTTAAACAGCAAATCTTAAACAACACTGCTTGAGTTCCAGCATGATCCCAGCTCCTGGGGCCCGTTCACCCAGGTGGCAATCCAGGTGTGCCAGTGCCTGACAGACACTCTGGGCTGGAATAAAGGTTCCAGGGCAGGTGGGCTGTGGGACTGTGCACATCCCACTTTTCATAGAACATGCTCTGCCACCTACCCACACACCACCCCACTCCCCCAACACACACACACACACCCTTTTGTTGTTTTGAGACAGTAATCATTTTCTCTGGTCTCTCACACATGGAGTTTCTTTCCCACTACATCAAGACAATTTGCTTGGAACTCTGGGATGATGCATCTCATCATATGCCATAAAAACCTCTAAATAAAAACATTAAATTTTCAATGGGGAAAAAAATTAGATAAAACACCCTAATCTTGACAATCTCATGGTCTCTTCAGAATTTCAAACCTATAATGCTTTAAGGTAAAGGTACTGCTCTAAGTAATATACTGAAGTGCTTACAAATACTGCCTGAATCCAATTTCCTTGAACATTCATTAGGTTGGATAAAGTCTGACTATTCAATAGCCACAAGGAGTTACTTGGCATAACTTTTCCTATGTGCATTACCTGAAGATGTATATTTTCAGGCTGATTAATACATCATTTATAGTACCAAGGTCAGACATAGATCACAGTAAATCCCTGTACCGGTAGAAAAATTAATGACATTTAGATTTAAAAAAGAAAATATTTTATTAACATGTACAATTTCCTAGTAGTATTGCCCTGTTATAGAGTTCCTTTGCAAGGAGATTATTGTTCAGTATAGATTATGGGAGATGCAACAAAATTTTGAACATATTGAAAAGATTTTTCAGCCATTTCTCTTTACAACAAAAGTGCCTTTTGGTGTAAAGATACATCAAAAGGTAAGAGCAGAGAGCAGAGGTGCAATAGCAGGTAATATAAAGACACTACAGTCCATCAGCAACTGATATTATACCAACTTCTAAAACTTTAACATATTTTAACTAATGTAATCCCCTAGATATTCCATAAACACCACAGTCTGACCTCTTGTGTGAAAAACCAACTCCTTCATCATGATAAAACAAATATTCTACCTTTATTAATATATGTCTGTAGGGAAAATTTAAAAATACTTTTACTGGTTTTTTTTTTTCTTATTTGTGAAAATAAATAAGTAAACACTGTTAAAAATCATTCTTTTTCTCTGGCCTGTTATACAATGATGTTTGCTGTCAGCCTAAAGATAGATTCTCAATGATCCTTGCAAGAGTAGAACAAAGTATTATCCATATTTCTCTTCCTTCATCTGCTACATAAGACCTGTGAAACCTGATGGATTTGAACAGTCTATTAATTTTCCCATGTCTTAGTATTTCTATCACACTTTGTACACTCAGGTTTTGAGTACAGAAGCAACAGTACCACAATAATAATCAGAATGATGAATAGTTTCAAGCCAGGCCCTTATTGTCCTGTCTCAAGTGCATTCAATATCTCGAAACCATCATGTTCTGAAAGTTTTGAGATCAAAAAAATCAATAAAGCACAACAACTAAAATGAAGTCAGAAAAGGACCTTCACCATATGTCTTTTACCTGGTTTATTTTATCTCCTGTGGCCCCAAATCTTGGAAAGTCTCAGCAGTCTAATAACTATATTTCACACTCTTTCTTAATCATCCATTTCTTTCTCTATTGGCTTCATATCCCACTTTGGCCCAAAGATAGACCCTCAAGCTGCAGTGTGTGAAAGAGAACTAGTTTTATGCACAAAAATAATTTTAATCCAAGAAAATGTAGCTGTGTTTTTTAACTACAGGTTTGGTTTTGTTAAATAGTTTATTACCTTAAATATTATTTGAACTATCGTGTTCACATTAAATTTAAAAAATTGTGTTCTCTTTATATATTTAATGTACTAATTTTAAAGGCTGCTACACTACCAATGAAAAATGTATATGCAATATAAAACTGTATTGCTACAATGTAGTTGTGAGTTACAGGAATGTATGCTTCCTAAAAATAATTTCTGTGCATTAATTATTTTTGTAAACTCATCCATAAAAACAAATTATGAAACAAAACCTTTTTTTTTTATATTTTCCTTACGGTAACTAATTATTATTACATTGAAAAGAAATAAAGGAAAGAGATGGAGAATTCTATTAAATTGTTATTTCAGTTTACTGGAGTTCATTTTTCTAGACATCCCACACATCACTGTGAGAAATACCAGACTTTAATTCCTCTGTTGGCCAAACTCTCACATTCACAGGCACTGTGTGGGTGTTGTACATAAAACTTTTTCAGTGACTCTTCTGTGGACACAGAGTAACAGAGGCTGTTATACCTCTCACACAGTCTGCCTTCCCTCTTGTCCAGAGGACTTATTAGAGTTCTCTCTGATTTTCAGATAAAGAATTTTGGATTCCCTAACACTGAATGAATTATGTATTGTGAGAAAGAAATCTCTTTTTCTGCATTACACTCTTAAAAAAATAAATCTATTTTTAATTCTTGCCATATTTTAAGAAAAACATGCAAAGCTGAACAAGATTAAAACAAAAAAATTTGTTCTGTTGCTTACATAATTTATAACCATCAATCTGAGTGTTATGCCGTCGCTCAATGCAGTATTGAAATGAACCCCTCAGTCTGCAGCAGCTCTTGGCTGCTACTGTACAACTGGGCTTAGCCAGAGAGGAATTTCCAAGGCCTAGCTTAAACACAAAAGAATTACAACCTTAGACCATGAAAGGGGGAAAAAGAAAACCTAAGACATGCTGAGTGAGAATTTCAGCTCATAGGTCAACTAGGTCACACTAAGGTCTAATTCACATGAAAGTTTTCCTTCTCCTGTCAGCATTGATTTAGTATACTCTGTACATTAATAAGTCCTAGATTTCTGTACACAGAGAACAAACTGTAACCTCTTGTAAGGAAAAAATAAAAGCAAGCATTAAATGTCTGTCATATAACAGAACCTTCAGTTGACTAGCATGCCAAAGAATGTTCTGCTGTTGGAGATACAAGACCTGGCCACTGTGAAGTTTTTCTCTCTGATACATTGCCACATATTCCACAGGAAATATCATCTTTCATGCAGATCCAAATTTTCTTAGGAATTTATTTCACAATGAATAGCTTTCAGAGTGCAAAGGATGAGCAATGACTGGAGTAGCTTTGTAAAAAATATTGAAGAAATTGTTCTTTTTTGAAATGATTCTTAACTCTGACAGATTTAGCATAATGCTCAAATAAGCATACAATCTCCATGCCAGCAGTGCCACAGTGTTTCCTCCTTATAATTTTTATACCTGCATCTGAATTAGAAATGTGAGACACACAGTCATTAGGGATAAAGGTCTTCTATATTTAGGCTTGCAATTGTGATAGGCCATGTCCTGCTGTAATCACTTAAGCAACATTCCAGAGATATGATTTTGGTTTTTTTGTTATTAAGTGTCCTAAAAAACAGCCCAGGAATTTTCATTTTTTACACTGCAAAAATTTTTTTTTTTGCTTTTTTGCAATGTTTTAAACAGTTGCATGGTTTACCTGGTGGAATGTATTAAGTACTTATGATCTTTTTTACACTTAATTAGATCTCACGGTTGGTTAATTGCAACTTATTAGATAATATTAGGTTTCTGAAAAACATTTCTCTTGACAATCTCATTAGCTTATTTAGAGATTTGACAAGAGTTTTGAAGATCGAATAGCAACAGATGACTCAAGAAGCATACCAACACAAAGAGGAGACTGCGTGCCCGTTGCTCAGGAGAATTAAACCACCTGTTATCACAGAGGATCTAGAGACTACGAGATTGTGCAGAGATAAAGGCAGAGGCAAAGATATGAACTAGAGAAATTAAGTGGGAAAGGATTCTGAGAAGAGAAAAAAAAGCCCCTCCAAATCCATTAATCTTTCTTCAAACCACAACAAATGACACTTTATGATTCCCCAATGAAGCAGATGAAGCACAACTGAACACCTCAGCAAAATGATGGCTCAGATGGTTTTCAGTTGCATTGACTTGATCCTTCAGGGAAGACAGTAAAGGGAACAAGATAATGAAATCAACAGATAAATCCCAGGCAGGTGTTATTTAAATTACACGCATATCTGTTGAGACACAGAACTAATGGATGTACTCTCTGAAAGCAGCTGGCATTGTATCTCCTTGGGGTTTGAGGCTGGTACTGATGATAAGAGGAACTGTAGAGAAAAAGAACTGAGGAGAAGACTGAGAAAGTGGCTGGTATGAATCCTATGCAATTTTAATATGTAGAGGGAGGTAAAACAAAACTACAACAGAAGTCAATCCCATAGCAATGAATTGGAAAGAAGGGTGCTAAGAACAGAAATAGCACTCATATTGAGTAATCAGGGGGTTCTGACCGTGCCTGTTGTTATTATAAGAGTTATTATTTCTAAAAGAAACATCATAAATATTTGTGTCCTAAATGTCAGCTTGACTCATGAAATGAGAATTTATACTGTAGGATTTGAAACCAAATACTCTGAATGAAAATGTGGAAATAAGAGAAATTGGCAGTTTAAATTGTTTAATTGTAAATTGGGGGCAAATAATAAAACAAAAAGTGTAGCAGAACAGCATCATTTTACCTATACATTAGACTCTAAGAAAATAAAGAATAACATGGGTAGAATATCTGTTTGACTGAATTTTTTCTTTTAAAGATATAATATGACCATATTGAATTGAATCCTATGGAAATAAAAACAAGTTATCAGGGAAACTGGACAAGAAAGTATTTTAAAAATATGTTGGAAGGAGAAAACTATTGAAGTGGTGGAAAAAGATTTATTACAGCCATTAAAGTAAATACTGTATAATGTATAGTACACATCCACAAAGCCTAGTAATACAATTCAGGTCTGCATTTTTATGACACTGATTAGAATAAGGCTTTTTTATAAATTACACTTCTACCAAGAATACATAATCACATTCTTCCAAGACAGCTAAAAAACTAAACATTTCTTTTGATGTAATGTTGCAAATCACAAATGACATAAAAGTGTGAAATGAAAAATCTAGCAACCTGAAATAGTAGTGAAGGAGGATGGATCAGAGCATCCTGCCGCAAAATTTTTTGTATTGCTTAACTACTAAAATTATATGAGAGGAGGTGAAAAGACAATAAAACCTGTGTTTCAGTGTTCTGAAGGATGGTTAGTCACACAGAAATCCAGATTGCATAAGCACTGACCCTGGAATACTGCAGGCACTTAGGCAACAAGTCAGAGATGATGATAATTGAGGACTAGCAGTTCAGTAGATTGTTCTTGACCATTCTGTGCCCGCAGATACAGCCAAGGTACTGATTAGGCTTCACGACAGACTGTCACCCTTCTTGAATCGTTTTAACATAATTATGCTCCTTCAGCTATCATTTCCCTGTATTTGGCATGGACAAAGCCAATTTAAATGCATTTCCTGTAAATGGGCAATTTTCATAGGTATTGGATGTGGTCTTGGACGTTTAAAGCTCAGTATCTTTGTCATCAGATATCTTTTGCATGGATTTACAATTTTGTGCTTGTTGGGGAGCTTAGCTGAGTATTTTAGCATTCAGGCTCTTATCCTTTGCAATGCTTTCCTAGTATAACAGCCAGAGAGAAAAAGAGAAAGTGACTACATGTCATATGTATGCTTCCTTTTTTTTTTTAACCTTTTTTTCTAATAACTTTTTTTTTTTTGTATTTTCTTGATTTTCCTCTTCAGTAAAGACAGAAATATGTCTTTGTGTTTGTGTATATGTGTAAAAATCAACCTTCACACATTTGGATTACGATTAAAATGAAGGAATTCAAAGCATTTTCAATAGCTGAGCAATTGTAAGAAATTTTAATGCTCTCTAAAGTGACAAAAACAACAATATACCTGGCAAATATCTGAGAGAGAAACAACAGTTCTCACCGTATCACTTTCTTTGATTTTACACACCACGCACAGTTACCTTTCTCTTGGGACAAGAACATAAAACAACTGAAGGCTTACACCACAGTTCATTCAGGCAATATGTAAAAGTTGGGTTCACTAATATGGCAAATTTATATAATAGACTAGTACTATAAATATATTGTAGTAGGGTTGTATTATAAGATACTAATTCAGTAACTAAGAAAAAGTGTGATCATGATAAAAGTCTTAATTTAGTTGTGATGCTAGGTTTTTGTACTAGATTTAGACTAGTCTGTATATAAACAGAAAACATTACTCCTGCAGAGCAAGAATCTGGAATGTTCTAAGCTTTTGAATCAATAACAATGATCATACTAAATGTGTGGAATCTTTTAAAAAACACATACTATGCTGCCTTTTCTTCCTCCCTGAATAAATATGGACCATGATACTTTTCATGCAAAAGCTTTTAGCTCTGTTGCATCAAAACAATTGAGAAAAACAGTGTAATGGCTGCATAAATGTAAATTCGTCATTCACCAGAAAAAGCCAGTTATGGAAATCCTAGTGCACAGATTTCTAGTAATAACTGTACTTTCAAAATTCAGTTACAGTCTTTTATCATCTGTTTATATAGATTGCATTTATAGATATTTTGTAAAAATATTGAGTGGTCTGACATATTTTTTCCAGTTTGTAGCCTGTATATCTTTATTATACTTCCACAAATTATATTTAGTTTTATAGCATTTAACTGATTTGTAGAGCTCATTTATACTCATCCAATGTAATTTAAGTATTTTCTTGGTTTTATAAGATATTCAGTGTTCCATATTTACAGACTTTCTCTCTCCCCACCCAAAACTATTTTGTTTCTCTACCTAAAACTTTAAAAACTTTAAAATGTAGAAATAATTGTCTCTAAAGATGATTAATATAGAGGCAGAAGAAAGCTCACATTTCCCTCTAATCCTACCTTACCACTTAAAAATTTAAAATAAAAGCCCTTCTCTAAAGGAATCAAACTCTAATTAGTTATCTTCCATAAGTCAGTGATTTAATTCATGCTAACAGAAAATCACAGATTTAAACTCTGTTTTAACATCATCCTCTTATTACATTTCAGGTCTTTGAGGGAGTGAAACTCTATACAATAGTGTCATGTCAATTCCCCTTGGGGTGTGATTGTGCTAAATTGTGCAATGTTGAGTTCTGCCTATTTTGTTACTTTTTTGGTTAAATTTAACCCCGTCTGATGACCATCTTTACTTCCTCTTGGTGTCATCACTTTCTAAAGTGTAATAAATTTTTATATGCAATTTAAAATCTGTGAAAGATCCAGTTTTGTTTCTTTAAAACAGAAGAGCATTTGTTATAGGTAGCACTTAACACTTAGATTTGTCTAATTTCCCCTGATGTATGTGCAAACCTGAATAAAGATATTAAATTATATATCCTCCTGAGAAGCTAAACCAAAGTGCTTTAAGGGTATGTTTGAACATTGATCATAAATATGGGACTCCTCTTCAATACATTGTCATTGATCAACAAAGATGCAAAGTGAAGCTTATTAATTCAGGAACTGTCTTACTGAACGCTGTGGGTATTAAATTACAAAATGCTCATTTTTTTTCCTTAATGGAATTTCTTAAAGCACATGAATAATAAAAAAAAATCCCAGTTTTATTCCCACAGTATTCCCAGTTTAGCCTATTTAAAAAGATGAATTGTCATTAAAAGCAAAAGAGGGGCAAGATAAAGGCAGCAGTAATGGAGTAATATATTTAAGGTCTAAGTGACTGGGGGTTTGTTTTGTTCTATGAGATTTTACTTGTTTTGAAGTAAAAGATCACCAGAACAGAAAACTGTTTTCTTTATCCTGCCATTTCTACGTAATATTCAAAGCTAATCAATGGCTTTCACTAGTACTAAATGACTGGAAATTCAACAGGAAAACTGACAGGGAAAAGGAAATGGCTTCTCACATTCAAATAAACATAACTTGAGAAATTAAGGGACAAAAATCTATTGAGTACAAAATAAACATTTAATCCTCGGAGTTGCCCACAGACATACCTTTCAAAGACACAAAATTAAAAATGCATCTAACTGAAGTCATCTGTCACCCATTAATAAGGAGAAACAGGTATTTTAAAAGCAATTTGGTGAAGGATTGATTTTAGGTTTTCTAGGTAAACTGCATTATACAGTATTTTATGTCACTCATCCTGTTTTCCTTGATAGAAATTGAAAAACCAAAAGGGCTGAAACCAGTTTTAGCATTGGTATGCTTAAGACTCGTTGACTCAGGTAGTTTATATTCACCCTCAAAGGCATTCTCAAGGCCAAATTCCCTTATCACCCCCTCTGGCTCAGAGTCTGAGACTATAATTGGACATCGTGGGAGTGCTCATCTGGAGAGAATGTCAAGTCTAGTCAACATCCTCTGATGTAGTTTCAGGCAGTCTAGACCCAGATGTACATTAAGATACTTTCCAAAGAACACACCCCATTATGCCCTCAAGCTGGGCTGTGGAACCAGTGTACCTGTGACTCTCAACCCAGAGGATCTCTGCAGGTATTTGCTGCTTCTTTCTCCTTTCACCACTACAGTGGCAAAGCTGAGAATGTTCACAGGATCCAAAATAGTCTGTTTTTTCACAAGAGGCTCTGCTCTTGGAGTTCCTGCTCCAATACTGACCAAGAGACAAGACAATAGCCGAGGTGTCTTTCAAGCAGAAGATGTAAAACTTTCAGTAAATAGGTAAATCGTGACATGCCTGCATAAAAACATAGCAAAAGTGCACACAACCCTTGCCACTTGACACCTGCTTAACTGAATTTAATGCATTCATGATTTGTTCTTTTCTTCCTTGTCTTCATTCCAACTATTCATTTTTGAACGAGCGTCTGTCCTGCTCATAATTCTTTAGGAAAGCCAGCCCTGGGTCAGAAGTAAAAACAATTTAAAAAGGAGATTGATTTAATTTAATCTTTACTCATACAAAAAAACCCACCCTAATGCACATGCCTCCCATGTTTCCACGTTGGTCCAGGTTTGTCCAGAAATTTTTTACTTCATTCAACTCAGCAGTGAAACTAATTGCTGAGTAGACAGGTGGAACAACATTTCCTATAACTTACACAGGTGCTTAACTCCTCATCCAGGTTCTAGCAACCTTGGTCTGTGATGACATGTTAGAAATGCAATTCAACAGGGTCATTCATATAAAATGGCTTTACAACTGCTTGGAAGACAGATTCACTCCCAGCTTTTCTTTTCCTCATTTCTATTATTACTCTAGGTCTATTATAGGCCAAACTTGTTTTCCAATCCCCCCTCCAAATGCACCTAAACTTTCAGGTAGAATGCATTTTACAGCAAAGTTGCACCTTAAGCATAGAGGATTGGAAAGACTGTTTATAAGGATGGCCACTGGCACTCCAGTAATGAGGCAATCCTAAGGAAAAGTCATCAAAACAGTGAAGGAACTCCCTGAGTTCGCTTCAAAGAGTCATCAGTAAGGCAAAGCCAGTGCAGACCTTAGAAAATATGGGATACATACAAAATAATTTTGAGGAGAATTCACAGCCATCAGCAAATGCATTTCTTTATTCCCACTAGGCTAAGAAAATTATTTATTAGTTCTTAGTACAGTGAAACGGAAGAGAGGGTTGCTCAAACCAGTGAAATTCTCCAAATGCCTATCCAGTCTGTACAGTAAAAATAGACACTAGGACTAAAAATGAGTTCGCTTTCTGTGAAATGACACTGTGACCTTTCTATTTTTAAGGATATTACTTATTAGTACTTCCAAATAAGTTATGAAAATTACAGTGAAAGCAGCATATTTTATTATCTCTGTTTTGGTGTGTTTAAAAGAGTAATCTCAAGGATCTTGCTTTTGAAGTCAGTGCTAAAATTTCCTCTGGTTCAGACATAATAAAAAAATATCAAAAAGCAGTAAAAAAATTGCACAGATGCATGTATTATTATATAGCTATACCATTCACACGACATGGACAGGATCAAAGACAATGTCATAATACAGATATTCTGTTGGTAAAGTAATAGCAGCAGAAGGAAAACAGAGATGATAACAGTCCAGAGGAGATAACTAATGAAGAAAAGTAGGAAATGAGGCTATATCATGTTCTGAATACACAAATCTGTGAAAGACTGCGTATGACATGAAAAGGTTTAGCTATCAATGCAGAGAAGGTAGAATTCATAAACAGTCATGAAAGAATTGGGTAATTATATTAATGCTAACACAGGAGGTTTTTAACTAGTTTTTCTGGATTTGCTTAGTTTTACTTACGCAGAACAACCTGCTATGAAAAACTTTTTGTTTTGTATATTTTTTAGACATACTATTCCCTCTGGTGCGCAAAAATGTTTATGTAACTGTGGTTACAATGATATCTCTGAACCCAGACATACCTCAAAATTATCAATAATTAATTAGAACTAGTCCCTGGGTTTTCTCAGATGCACCTACAGTATTTTCTGCTTGATAAAACTCTTTTTACCTTATGCACAATATATTCATTCCCATGCAGATTACACCTTAAGCACTAGATTGCAGTTTATCAAAGTAAACTATACACAGCTTTCTAAAGACTTGCACTTTTTTTTAATATTAAGGCCTATGTTTTTATTAAATATAGGTCTTAATATTAAAAAAAAAAAAAGCATAAGTCTGTACTGACCTTAGTCTTATTAACATGTTAAAAGAATTCTCATTCTAAGAGCTTAATACCATGTGGCTTTTTGGGGTTCATTATCTATAGAGGTATATTAAAAAACTCAAACCAACAAATCAAAAAATATCGCTGTAGCAAGGGAACTGTCCCTGGTCCACATGGCCCTACGAGAGTGTGAACTGAAACACAATGAACAGCGGAGACAAAAAGAGGAGGTGATCTGGGAAGTAATGAGAAAGGGCACGAAATACCTACAAACATGTATCCACAGTAATGACATTGCACATATATTGGTCTTCCTTCCCTTCCAAATAAGCAAAGATTTATGAATAGCCTTGGCATCTGGCTTTCTGCAGAGTATTGACAAGGGTAACAATTCTGCATAGTGCATTGCTGTTTGTTCTGAAATAGTTTTTGACGTTTGTAATTAGCATGTGAAATAAGCCAACAGAGCAGCAGAAATGTCAAAGTGCCATGAAGTCTTATTGCGAGAAACTCATGAGCCACTTCATTAGTTCAAATCAAGACTCAAAGAGAGTTTCGATTAATTTTTGTTTTAAAGTCATACAGTTAATCTAACATATGAAGTTAAATTGCCTGAGAAAGTATTTCTTCTCCTGTGCATAATTAAGTCAATACTCATGTTGAAACAAAATCAAACATCATTTTTGTTATGCAAATTAGTAATGAAGGAGTGACTGATAAAGACTGATAGAGAACTGGTAAGGGAAAGGTTAATTTTTGTACTCTTCCTTTTTACTCCCAATGACAATAAAGAATGTACCAAGAAATTAAATAGTTTTCATGATTAAATTCTTTGTAGTTTTTTTCAAGTTTAGTAAGAGTTAATTAAATACTAAGTTTTGAGTTGTCTCTGGTCAACCACATCAAAGACAACGTTGTTAACCACTTTTTATTTCTTGTTATGCCGAAGAACGATGCTACTGTGCTTTGAGTTTAAAAAATGGAAGTCTAAAAACGTGTCCTTGTAATTTAATTGCCCAATATATTTATCACCACACAAATATTCCCACATTCCCTATCTGCCTATAGTCCCAGGTCACAAATGCTTCTGCCATTGGCTAAAACGTTTTCTTTTAGGTATTGAAAAAGTCATGATGTGAACACAATAAACTGAGGAAAAATGCTAACACAAATAGCTGCAAAGTGCTGCCTACTGCTACCCTTAAATAGAAACAGTAATAGTTAAACTTCCCTGCACTTTTTACTTTCAAAAGCAATCACATAGTGTCCCATTAACCAGACTTCCATAGATATATTGGGCTGTATTGCTGAAGTTACAAGATCCCACCATTTTATGAAAATTTATGTAGATTACTGCTTCTGTTTTTTGCAGCTTCACCTGCACTTGTTCTAGTTGAAAATAATTCATCTGACCCTTTGGCATTTTGAATGCATGCACCCTTTAGCAAGAGAGGAAGTTTGTGTGCCTGGTCCCTTATTGGACAAACGATGAGAAGTCAACTACTGGCAATAAGAAAGACTTGCAACACTTATCTCTGTCCCAGGAGCCTAGTTATCTCATCAACACCACTACAGAAAGCTCTGGAGCTGATGCAGAGGAATCTGAATCTACTTGCAGAGTATGGGATTGCAGGGGAAGGCAGGGGAGAAATGGCAAGGGGAGATAGATGTGATTGCATGTACTTTTGGACATATGAGTATCCACCATGGTGAAAACTTTGCAAAAGGGAGCTGGCCACACAAGTTTTGGTTTTTTTTCATTCTGTGTCAGAACAGCTTATAACAGCTTATATTTAGCATAATTATAATGGAATTTTACAAAGCTGTAGATCCTGCTCTTACTTACCACATGATACAGAAAGATACGGCATAAGAATACCCATCTGTATTTTCAGGAATACAAGCTTTTTTGTTTACAGCTAGTAACTGTAGCAAACGCAGGACATCAAAGCAGTCCATGCTTCCTGATGTGAGTACAAAGGGTAACTAATAGCTGTGCCCAAAATACCTGTTTCATTGTTATATGGAAAGTAAGACAGAAAAACCACACAAAATGTACAAACAGCCCAATGTGTGTGAAACACTTTTGTACTCTCAGTGGATTTGCCTGCAAAGCAAAAAGCTGTGCTGAAATATGACTAACATGTTTTTCACTGGAAAATTATGGCCTGTAGACTCTTACTTTCTCTCTCACAATCCTGTTTCGATCGGTTAGATTCTTTTTGTGTTCTCATGGCAACGGGCAGAAACCTTACCACCCTGATCAAAATTCCCTGACATCCATCTCACAAAGACCTCTAAACAAGCAAGCACTTGCTCTCCTTCCTACAATTCCTGACTTTTTCATCTATATCAGAAGTAATCCTGTCAGAAAAGA
Source organism: Emberiza elegans (assembly GCA_024865655.1). Lineage (NCBI taxonomy): Eukaryota > Metazoa > Chordata > Aves > Passeriformes > Fringillidae > Emberiza > Emberiza elegans. Next base: position 25,376,165 of record JALJVW010000139.1, on the reverse strand, counting down.
GTGGGTTCCTACTCTTGAACAACAACAAGGGCTGTTGAAGAATTTTTTCTCATTCTGGATGGATCAAACTTTTTGTGGGTGCTAGCCATGTACACCCAAAACCATGTGGGGGTGACAGATGTGAACTTCATTACAGCTGTTTCATTGGCTTGGCAATTCTTCCAAATTATGCTTGTTTGAGATTTGGGATTTTATTTTGATTTTTGGTATCGCTTTTCTGATTTATTGATGAGCAGTTATTTTTCTCTTCCTGATTAAACACCATTGAATACTCCAGTTCCTACTTAATTTCTGCCTAAATTATATTGTATATTGAAAGATAAATATATAGAAACAAACACAGAAATCAACAGTCAAAGTTTCTTATATTGGTCTTATGTAAGTCATGACACTGTATATGGAAAAGATAAAGGAGGCATGAGGGATGCCAGTAAAACTGGGATAAAACAATGCATCATGGTGTGCGCATGGATACTCTCTGCTAGATCAACTCTGTTTACAGACTTCTGAGAAACAATAAAGCAAGACATGGCCATACTTGAATACAGACATTTTGGGGGGTTTTCCATCATCTGTTGGAATGACACGTATGCAAATCAAAACCTACACCTGAATAAGATTTGGGTTTGTTCAGCCAGGAGAAGAGGAGGCACCAGAAAGACCTTACTGCAGGCTTTCATTACCTACAGAGGGCTAAAAGAGAGCTGAAGAGGGAGTTTTTACAAGGGCATTTAGTGATGGGGCTAAATGGGGGAATTGCCTTAAACTGCAAAGGGCAGTTTTAGATTAAATATTAGGAAGAAATTATTTCCTGTGATGGTGGTAAGGCACTGGAACAGGTTACCCCAGGAAGCCACGGAAAGTCTCTCTGCCCATAGTGGGAGGGAGTTGAAACTAGATGATCTTTAACATTCCTTCAAACCCAAACCATTCTATGATTCTGTGACCATACTATACTTATTGTGAAAGTTAAATAGTTATAAAGGAGTGAAATTAGGAACTGATGTTATATTTACATTTAAAAACCCAAGTGGGAAACTGACATTTCCTCATCTTTGCCTTTAACAGTGTATAATGGCGCACTTGATAGGTAGACATCCAAAATATCCAAAATCTTACTCCCAGAGTAAGAGTCTATGTGAATCAGGACCTGATCAGCTGCACTATTTCTGTTTAGAAACAGAATTAAGACTATTAATCATATAAAGGAATATATAACTATAAAAATTACTAATGATTTATTTACTGATATTTTATTAATAATACTGTATTCTTTCCTGCAGTACCAAACAGATAGGTAGACAAAGCGTACAAGTTTTATACAAGTCTTGGTGTTTTATACAGCACAACAATTCTACAATCAGTTAAAAAGATGGAGGAAAGAATCAGTAATTTTTTTTTAAATTTGGTGTCTATATGAATTAAACAGTGAATAAGTGACAAGTAAGGTAGTCAAGTAGCAAATTTTTTTTTCCTAAGTAAAAATTATTTACTAGAATGTAAATTTATATGGTAACTTTATATAGTCCAATTACCAATTAATGGAATTGTATAAATTTAGATTCCTAGACTTTACACATTCATTTTTATTTCTTTAATAATATGAAAAATAATTAATTTTACACCTTAAATAAGTGATAATGTATAGAGGCAATTAATCATATTATATGCTAGCAAGTAGGAAAAAATGCAGTGTATGAAGCCTGAAGACCGTGACTAATGTCTGGTGGCAAACATGTGTGGACGGCCCATGAATAAGATTCAAGATACATCCAAATATGGTTCACATTACTTTTCTCAAATTACTTTAGTTACACCTCTGAACTTAATTCCAAGTCTTTATGTTGCTTTCTTAATTTAAATTACATTAATTTAGCAGTATTTTAACAGAGTCCTGTGCAGTGGCAGAATCAAATTACAGAGAAAGTAGTATTTAGAAGGAGTACTATTAATCCTTCTTTCACAAGTAGTAATATTAAATCATCATATCTAATTTCGTTATTCTAAAAGATATTCTTTAACTAGAGACATTCTATAACCAGTGATTGCATGTTCACCTAAGGAGTACAGTAAGGAAATCTGAGAACATTACAAGAAAATTACTATATAGACAAGCATAAATACGGTATCCTTTACTGACTTGTCAGTCATTTGCTCACTACATAAAACATCTATCAAAGATTTTTCTCATTTAGGTAGCTCTGGCCTGGATACTTCAAGAAACATTACAGCAAGTGCCAGTTATACGGTCTGAGGGAATTCCAGCCTCTGGAAATTTATGTAAGAGCACACCTGCCTTCCAGATGTATAAGGAATATGGCTTATTCCCACTGGTCCACTCTTCCACAGCATCTTGTGTTAGTCCTCACCTCAAATAGCATTACTTCATCCTGCCCACAGAAAGGATGCCAAAATAATCTTTACTGAAGAGGAGTAATATATCAAAATTTTGAATGCTAAGTAGATGGACATCTACTTGCACTACATCTGTGCAGGAACATAAGAATCATAATGGATATTATTATTTGTGTATTTATTTGAGAAGCACAACATTTCTTTTCCTCTGCAATGACCAATTTTTCCTCATTTCTATGAGCAGAAACAGTATTCTTCCTACTCCTTTCAGTTATTAAATAAGATAAATATTAAGACAGGAATTTTAAGTGATGTGAAATGATCTAGATACTTAAATGCACCTGAACATCACATTAAATCTCCTTGAAATCTGTTTGTTAAATATAGAAAGATCTTCAAATATAGCATCTAACAGTTGCTTCTTAAACAAAAGCCCTTCCTTGATTTTTGCCTGTTTTAGCCCATTTAGAAAGAATGCAGATCTTACTTCAAGGAAGAATGAAGTCTGAATAAGCAAAATGAAAGCTCTTTTGCTAGCAACATGAGTGAAACACTGTCTGCATATCACTTGAGGTTTTGGGACTTTATGTGCCTCAATCCACTGATTCAAACAGTGTGATGTGAAAGATGTGGAAAATTTCAAAGTCTTTTTTAAACCTTCCTTCTACAGTTTCATAAAGACATAATGAAGAGAGGTCAGATTTAAAAATAAGAATAAATAAATAAAAAACCCAGATGACACGCTATATTGCAGTTCAAAAATCGAAGCAAAAAGCATACTTATTCTTTTTATGAATAAAATTTTGTTTTGAATGAAAGAAGAAAGGCATTTAAGGCAGCAGTACTATCTTTATAATTAATTTGCTTTTCTTATTAGTAAAAACAATATTCTTTTCCCCAGAAAAACTACTAAATAAGGTTTCTGAAATGTGTCTCTTTCCTACCTTTAAAGTGCTTGGTTTAATTACAGCATGACCTGCACAATAGGGAAGAGATGAAATTTTGCCAATAAATTATGACACTTCAAAGAAATAAAAGAGGTTATTTGATATAGAATTCTATGAGCTTCACCATGCACAGGGGGGCCCCAAGGCATTTGAATTCAGTTCAAGCCATTATAGATACATAGAATACTTGAATATGTCTCAGTCTTGTTGAACACTTTTGAATACATTAGCTGAAACCAAACTGCTATCCACGTATAATAGAGATGTATTCGTGCGAGAGATGCGAGAACTTCAAAAGGTTCGGAGTTCAGATTAATTTTGGTTCCTCAGTAAGAAATATCTATGCAGGTGGCATTGCAGCCTTTTGAACTTGCAGTCTAATTTTACTCTGGTTTCCTTCTTGCTCTCTCAGAAATTCTCTCAAAACCTGTTCCAATATTTCTTTCTTTTTCCTTCCTTTTTATTCATGTAGTGGTGCAGGAAACTACTTATTTTCTTCCATTATTATCGAATAGCTACTGCACTTTTGTCCTTCATGGTTTTTGTTCTGAAATGACAACTTTCTTCTGAAGTCTAGAATATTTGGAAATGAAACAACGAGGAAAACTGCTATGACCTGTACCACAAGTCTGGAAGTTCCTCCCAAGACTGAACAGTGCTTTTGAAATTAACACGCATTGAGGCTCATGCCTTGCCATACAACATTCTGAGCATACCCGGATGGCACGAATCCAAATACTCCTTCCATCACATTTTGATCACAAGAACCCCAATAAAAACTACAGTCCTGGGGAAGAGTGTCTGGAGTGCTGCCTGGCAGAAAAGGACCTGGGGTTGTTGGTTGACACCTGGCTGAACACAATCCAATGTGTGCCAAGGTAGCCAAGGCACCAGTGACATCCTGGCCCGTGAGGATCAGGGCAGGGCAGCCACTGCTCCCTGCACTCACCACTGGCGAGGCCACACCTTGAATCCTGTTTGCAGTAATTGGCCCTTCATGACAAGAAGGACACTGAGGGGCTGGAGCATGTCCAGAGAAGGGCAATGGAGCTGGGGAAGGGTCTGGAGCACAGGTTATATAAGGAGCAGCTGAGGGAGCTGGGGGTGTTCAGCCTGGAGGAAAGGAGGCTCAGAGGGGACCTTACCACTCTCTACAGGTGCCTGAAAGGGGATGGTAGGAGGTTGGTGTCAGCCTCTTCTCCCACATAAGAAGTGGCAGAATGAAAAGTGGCCTCAAATAGTGCCAGGGAAGGTTTAGATTGAATACTATGAAAATTTTTTCACCTAAAAAGGAAGCATATCATTTCTTTTTGCCTGCTTCTAGAATTTCCTACATTCCTTGTCAGGCTTATGTGCAGATCAGTGACTGAATAGAAGGTCACTTATTACTGGTGGTAAAATAGACAAAAAAAAATTGACTTTTGAAGTCAGCAACAGTGAATCACTGACTATTTTATTTGAATATTTTCATTTCCTTTGGTTAAGGAAGTAGGGAAAATGTTAGCCAGATTAGGGATAACAACTGGAATAAAACATACTCAAAATGTACATAAAATTTGGAAGTTACATTTAGAGAGAAAATGAACCCAAGACAGAAAGAAGACTGAGAAATAAAACAAGTATAAGCTCCCTGGGAAGTTACTTCCAAGCCTAGTTAACAGCCTGATTTTTATCCTGAAGAAATAAGAACCAAAGAACTGTATTTTAGGCTTTAGGCACATCTAGATTTTCTATTACTTTAGATCAAATTAACAGAAACCAGAAAGCAAATTTCGAATTTCGAGTCATCAGCAAGAAAACCAAGTTTCTGCTTACTAGATAGACTGACACTTTTTTCCTAAAAATGGCTTTTATTCACATTACTCTCACAAAAATCTCTAAAGTGTGCATTATATAACTTGTTTGCAGTCTTAATAGCCCCTTTTCAACACATGTGCTTTTGGTGCCATCCACAGGAGTTGAAAATTCTGTTTCAGCCACCCACACATGTTTAAGATCTCAGTGCTGTATTACTATATTTCTGCATCTCAGTAAAACAAGTGATTCGTGTTTTACTAATGGCAAAACAACAAAGGGAATTATTTACATGGGACCCATCTGGGGAAGAGATGGTGAAGGTATTCTTGAGAACTAATTGCCCTTAAAGCTCAGTCCTTGAGCTTTAAGGAAAAAATTGACTGAATTCTTGACAAAAAATTCGTTAAGGAAAACAGCAGCATTTTTAATTAACATCAAAATAGGGGAACATTTTGGGAAAGCAAGTAAAAACATATTTTCAGTAGATCTGGTACAGAGGTAGCTTTGATATATGTCTCTGCAATGAGAAGTATGACACAGCCTTCCTTCTCAGCAGTGATTGCCAAATATGTAATTAGAATAAATGTGGTATTAGAAATGACTACCAATTTTCTTGGAAGATATACAGAATGATCTGAATAGTTGTTTTCAGACCTGAACAAGAGGAAGGATCAATATGGTAAACCACCACCCTCTGTAAAGACAATCTGTGGTGTGTAATAAACAAAGGAAAAAAGAGAATTTTTTGTCCAAATAATTTAATAGACAAAACTCTGGCAATTATTGTTGTTCAGATCTCACTTCTTTCCATGTGTGGAATCCTGACAAATTAACTTATCTGTGAAGCATTGACCATCACTGAGGAAGGCATTTTCTCAGCTTCAGAACACTAAGTATTAAAAATTATAGCAGCTTAAATGTAAAAACAAAAGCAAAAGCTGTGATGACTGGGAGAGCAATCACAAGGAAGAGTAGGTTTTGTGGATTAAGCAAATTACTAGAGAATCCAAAAATAAGAAAAATATTTGGCATTTTCCATTGTTTCTTCAATTACATAGGCAATAGAAAAATATTTGTGAAATGTTTATAAAATGAATGTGCACACACACACAGTTGAGGGCATAAAATTCCCTCTGTTATAATGATGTTGAAAAGAAAAATAAAAGTAAATCACTGTCAAATATTAGACAAAATGAAAATTATATAAACCCTATTAATCTTTCTGGTTTCAGCAGGTTCCAGTTTGGGCAGTCCTGTGATAGTTATATAAAATAGATATACATTTCTTTCAGCTGAATTCAAGAGTTACTGAAAAAATTAGTAACATTAAAGGAATCTGAAACTCTTAAGTATTTCTCATGGTATTCACAGTCACAATTTTCCTGGCTTACAAAAGAAAAGGTTATGCCCAATGGATTTAATCATGTATAATATTATATTTCATTGAGATAAAATTTGTCAAAAACATTTTTATGTCAAATCACATGTTTTTCAGATCCAATTATAGCCCATAATACATTAGGGTGTACCTTGTCTAGGTATCAAATTGTACCTACACCATTTGTGTCTCTGTATCATCACAAGGCTCACAAACACTTTACATTCTATCAAAATATCCTTGGTGGCCAGTCTAAGGCCATTTCAAGCCAGTAAATTGGTAGATGACAGATCCTCCTCTCATTTCAATTTTTGTCTATCAGTGAGGTCTCTCGGCACCCCAACACCCTTTGAGTTCAGCAATAAAGCCAACACAAGCCAACAAGATGGTCAGCAAAATGGGTGGCTATATGAAAAGTTAGATTTAACCTATGTAATTATAGAAATTACCAGAGAATTACCCCATAATAATTTTGATAAAATCATCAGTAAAACAAAAAAGGCATACATACAGAGTAGAGATGTCCCTCTTCTTGGATAGCTCCTGTTTTGCACACTGATGCACCACGTACCAAGGTAAGAAGGATGTTTCTTCAAGATAATATGGGTAGCATGCAACACATTTCAAACTACTATTTTTTTTTTTAATGCTGGAAGCTTATAATAAAAAATAATGATATATTGTAACCATTCTTATTGTAGCATTAAGTGACATTCTGTTAATTGTGGCAATTCTCTCCTAATTTTAACTTTGTAGAAGTGGTTTGGCAGGTAAATGCAGCTATTTTGGATAGGAAAAGAGTATTCACAGTGATGTCATTTTAACGCTGAATGATACTTTTTTGGTGCTATCACTGCATTATCCACAGCTATGATTCAGCAAATCTGAAAGGAATATTTCTTTACTCCATTTTCTTCCATTGCTCTGTCCTTGCTACCCTGTATACTCTGCTCACAAATCAGAGAGCTTGCAAAAACCTTCTGCAAACAAAAAACCAATTTCACTTATGTTCATACCTTGAGAGGTATCAGAGAAAGATGAGCAGTTACTCATCTTGTGCCCTGTTTTCTCTTCAGATACAAATATACCTGGTCCTGAAATGATGAAGTTGCCTTTTACAAGCATTTTCTACTAAGTGCTGGGGATTTATCTGTGAGCCCTGACATGAAAGATGCCGTGAATCATGGTTATTTGTTGGTGCACTGATTGCTGCTATCAGCTGCGTGTGCTTCTGGCCAAGGGGGCATCATAAAAGCTGTAGAAAGTTAGTCATAAAAGCAAAAAATTACACTATTTTCTGTAATAGAAAAAACCCAAAAAGCTCTGTTAAAACGTTTGTGATATAAAAGCAAAAATTGTGAAAAATCCACTTAGTAAAAATTTTATGCATATGTAGCCTAAACTGGGCATGTCAGAGATTTTGTGTTTATTGTATATGTAAACCTTTATTGTATATGCAAAACCTCAGTAATTATGCTACTGAGACATAATTAGTATTACAATATGTGTGTGTATGTGTGTATGTGTCACATCATCTTTGCAAGGTCAGGGAGACGAATTATTCTCCCTTTAAAGGTAGGAACAGATGTACATAGAGATTAATCAGAAAGAGAGAGAGGAGAAATGCTGAAAATCCAGCTTGAAATATCAGGAATGATAAGGATTTCTTTAAAACAGGTTATACCTTCTCAAACCAGGTGCTGAAAAAAACTCCAAAACTATGGGGTATGTGGTAAACCCCCTATGGTTTACAAGTATGTTTATGTCATATGGGAAAGCATTGTTGAAGGTAAGTAATTATTCTCTTTTTCATGGGAAGAAAATGATGGTTTTAACATTGAAATCAATACCTCTCTTCTAAGTTCCTCATTTAAAATCTTTAACTTATCTACAAATGAGAATGGAATCTTACAGACAAGATTCACCTTCAGAAGTCTCCCACGCTGTGTGGATTTGCTGATACAGCTATGCAGGTTAGCATTTACTAATCTAGACAAAGCATTCAGCTTCGGTGTGCTCTGCCTGTTGATGCACTGCATCTGGGAGAGAAGGGGAAGATTATTTAGCTTCTCTAACCAAGTGTAGGAAGGAACAGCTAAACAGAAAAAAATTACAGAGAGAAATTCAGTTTTATTATTCGAATATTTTCATGTTTACAGACTAACGCCTGAATGCTTTCATGACTGCAACTTTAAGCAAAGTATATTAATCTTATTATGTTGTAGGTGTTTTATATCTTCCAGATACAGGAGTGCATGTGAAAAAAACAGTCCAAGGAATTCTCCGCAATGCAGTTTTACATAAGGGCCTGTAGGAGCAGGCAGAATGTTATTAGACCATAAAAGCACATCAGGCTGATTTATGGTTTCTGATCAAGGTTTCTGTGAAAATTACTCTGCATCAACAGCTCAAGGTGACTGCTACCATTAATGTGTGGAAAATAAATGAGGTGGGGAGACTGATAACAGAGGAAGTAAAAGGAAGCGCTGAGCCAGTTTATATAGCACAGGCTTCCCATTTTGTTTTACAGTGCATAGAAGGCTGTCATCAAAATGATTGCTTTGGGGCAGAAAAAGCAATTCTTGATAATTAGATCCTATGGCAGGCTTTCTTACATCCGGTATATAAGAACCATCAGGTATAATACCTTCCCACTATACGTCACCCTCTCCTCTGTCCTGTAAACATTCTTAGGGTGTAGAAAATGAATAATGTCTTTTTTTCCTGAAGTTATTTTCCAGAAGAAATAAAATTCTAAACACGGTTTCACAGGATTCTCAGTGACTGGGACTATATTACACATGGTCTGAAAACAATTTGCATTTTGACCAGCATTATAGTGAATACCCGACATCTTTTCCACAGTTCAGTGTTCTTGTATTGTATGTTGTTTCATTTACAAGTGCTGGATTTTTTTATACCACTCTTTTTTTTATTGAAAGCATAAAGCTATACTGCATATTTAAATGCAAATTCATAATGCATTTTTTAAAAAGTAATTCATTTATTAAAATTTAGTTCATTTCATAATAATATGGTTTAATGCACAGCTATTCTTTACACAGTTTATTTTTATTAAAGACATACACACATATATAATGTCAATTTGAATTTTAGTTTACTTTTGATGTTATTTTAAACAGTCTGGATTTTAGTAGTAGTAGTAGTATTAGCATTATTATTTTACTTTCTGCATAATATTCAAGATATTTAAACACAACAACAATGAAATTGAATTCACCCATACTACAGATTTTAGTGAAAATACTAAACTGTGAACCGTGGAAAAGTGTATTTCATGCTTTGATATAGTTTTTAAAACCATTTTCAGTTATTTTATTTCTAGATTCTAAAGCGTTACATGCAGATGTGCAGTGTCTATTCACCATTTGCAGAAATATCAGGACTGCTCATGCAGCTGGCTGTAAAAGCTGATCTGGTGGTCGTACAGGGCATGTTTACAAAGCAGCCCGTGGAACAAAGACATCCATACCTTGGGGAAGGTCAGGGTCAGGATTTTGATTTTTAGGATATGATGGCACACTAACTGCATATTGTTTTCAAAATGGACTCTTGATTCCTAACCCAAATTTCTTTCAAGATATTGTCACAATAAAATGTGTTATGGTTTTTAGTGCATAATACTAATTTATCTATAGATTTTAAAACAGGCAGTTTGTTATTATTTTTAATAAGATTGTTACAAGCTTAAAAAATATTTTAACTATTTGTATTCTTCAGATGTACCCTGAGAGAAAAAGGACTCCTGTTTGTGTGCAAGGGTGATTAGTTTGTACTGTTAATAGGATGGATTTCCTGGTACTTAATTGAAAGCCGGTGGATAATTAAAACCAATGTGTAGCTAATCAAGAGTCAGATATCAGGTGATCATGAGGCCATGCTTGATTCTGTTCAGGATAAAAACCTAATTGTCCAGTCTGTTAGCTTTAGCATCTAAAGTGAAAATGGTGAGGACTGGTTCCTGGGAAGAACTTAATTAAGGTACCATTCGCAGGTTCTAAGAATGGCTGGTCAAGATCATACTGTGGGGGTTTTTGGGTTTGTTTTGTTTTCCTTAGTAATGTCATATGGTTTTGGTTTGTAAGATTTGTTAGTCTGTGTTAAGGATGTTTTTTTCTGAAAATAAGCATTAAGAGAAATCTGACTCAGTCTCTTGCCTGCCCTTGTTTTTCTGCAATGGACCTTGTTAACGTTAACGTGTTACGAAATGTTAGTAGAAGGATGTGGTACCCATACTAAAGCCTTGGTAACCTCCAAAGATCACTTTGGAAAGCATGATGAGGCAGACAGAAGAAGGGACAGCTGTTTGCAATAGTGTCTGAGCAATAAATAGTTTTAGACTATTTCCCATGTTACAATTTAAGTTGTGTTTTGCCCTTGACAGTGTGATCATGCAGAGCAGCATGGTGCCTAGATGCTGCTGGTAATAGGAGCTGCTGTATATCAGTTATTTTCCTCTTCCAAACCATTATGCTAGGGAGAGGATACAGTTTTCTCTGCTACGAGAAGAAGTTAGAAATGTGCACTGGGAATCATATTTCTCTGTTACCTTTACATGTTTCTCTTATCCACTTCTCTAATCCTTCTGGGCTACTGTTACAATCCTGTAGCTCATATGTATAATTTTGTTGACAAAATTATGTTTTACTTATAGGTATTATGTATTGCAAATTACTAATTGAGTGCTGAAATGTCAGTTTGGTTAACCTCCTTTTCCCTTCCTCTCAGAATGTTTTTTTTAATAATCAAATATGTAAAAAAAAAAGACAATGCATATGTGTAGTCTGTTTCAAAGTGCTCTCAATTACTTTGATGTTTGCTGCTATTTTTAACTGTTTTTACTGAACAGTCTGCCTTGGTAATATTTTTTTTTTTTTGTTCTCTTACAAGTACCATATAAATTTGGGTGTGATGGAAAAAGTGTAATAATCTCTTATTATTAAGAAAAAGAAATAAAGAGTTTGTATTTTAAGTGAGTTCTGTATGCTGGTGTTAAGCACAAATTATCACATGAGACATTTGCTCATTTCCTTCTTATGGTTTAATGTGGAATAACTTTAATTAGATATTATACTTGCTTCCTTGGAGGTTTTTCTGGTTTTATATATTGTTGGAAAGAATGAGTTGTATTAAATATTTCTTATTACTTCTAATTTACAATATCTTCCCTTCACAAGTTTTTCAGAAAAAACTTAATTTTGAATGCTAGGAAGGAGATCAAAAACCACACAAATGTAAAAGGAGAAGCTTAGAAAATCAGTGAAATCTGTGCTATCTATTTTCATCTTATTTTAAAGTAGTAAGAAATGCTTGGTTTCTCAACAGTCTTGCATCTTAATATTTGAAAAGATGAAAATTGTTCACCGTGTGTTTGAGGAAGAAGAGAGTAAAGGGTTTAAAAATCTTATGAAGTTTAATTATCTGCCTCTAACTTTTCCTGTTATACATGTAATATTTACACAGATGTTTGTATAGAACAGTGTTGCAGTCACTAACTCCCAATGGAAGTCTTTAGCCATTGATATTTTGTGTTTTTCAGTATCAAACGTGTGTATGACAAGGATTTAGACCCGTGAGTCATCTAAGTAACAGGCACTGCAAACCTTTTCTGCGGGGTAGGGGAATTGGCTGCAAGGTCTTGCTCACTGACAAGGGTTGGAAGAGTAACTTTTGCTATACCTCACTTGTGTTAATTAATCTTGGCTACATTCTTGGCAGTTCCCTTTAATAAAGGCTTAATTGAACTTGGCACACTTCTCCTATGGAAAACTTTTGAGGGTAAAGAGAAATAATTCTAAGAAATGTTCTGAGGTACCCATGTTTGAGCTCCAATTCTATACCTGGCTGAGTCAGTGGCTTGAGGAAACAGCTGAATTACAGGTTTGGATAGTGTTGCAAGGAGGGGGAGAGCAAAAGGCAAATAATAAAAATAATTTATCATATTGCTTAAGGGAGAGTGACCTTTCAGAAATATCATAGTTCTAACAGATGAGGCAGGCTTTGGCAGTCTTTAGGGAAGAAGAAATCAATTACAGTACAGTACTGCTGTATCAAAGTATGGGTGCATGTACTGATTTTGCTGAGAGGTCTTGTCATCCTGGAATGTCATGTTCTGGAAGTACATATGGGTCCTGGTAGGGCTAATGGGTTTTGGGAAATGGTGGCTTAAGCCATGATTGATTTCCAGTTAAGTCTGTGCCTCTGAAAGACTGCTAAAATTTCTTGAATATATTCAGTTTATTTCAGTGCTTGTCAGTACAGCATAGCAGACTGGATGTTCAATGTGCTGCACAAAAGAAAGTAACTTTAATTGATAATAGTGTTTGTCGATAACAATAAATGCACTGATGACAATTCTGGGATAAGAGGCACCCCTCGGAAGAGGCAGCCTGGTGATGGGAGCCAAAGACCAAGTGATCCTGATGGTAAAACTAATGGTTCTGGAGGTAGCCACCAGGGTACAAACTGCTCCATCCAAATCCTGACAGGTAACTACTTTCCTGAAAAACAGCATTTTCACTCTGGAGCAAACCAGGAGGTTTTTAGAGTTTTATTACACAGAAGCAAAGTCTGAAGTGTGCAAAAAGTCAGTGTTTTGGCTTATTCTACCATTTTACAATTCAAATGTATCTGAGGAAAGAGATTAAATCAATAGATTAAAAGGAAAACATGTTTCAGTAGTTTCCATCTGTGACTTGTTTGCTACTGCCACACTTGAGAAAAAATCTTCACCCCCAAACATGTTCCAAAAGACTATAAGAGTGAAATGCCATGACTTTGACCAAATTGCGGATGTTTTGCATAGATAAAAATAAATACATATGGTGTTGGGGTAATATTCTGCATTGAAATGAACTCTTCCATGATTTTGAGATTCATTGCTAATTAAAGACAGGAACCCAGGATAAACAAAAAAAATACTAATTCTTGGTCTTATATAGAAGCCTTCAGGGAAGAAAAGAAAAACTTTTAGGATGGGTCTAAAAATTGTTTTTCTCCAGCAAAAGGAAGAAAATTGGAAGGACCACAGTTGTGCTGTAGAAATCGTAATAGGAAAGATAATACCTCCTTAGGTTATTTTCTTAGCTTTAGCACAAAAGTTCAGAGACATGAATGGATGTTAAAGAAAAATGGATATGGAAAAGATATACAAGGCTTTCTTGCACTCAGGGTAATCTTTGTTACTAACAGCCTTCCTGGCAGGTTGTTTTGAAGCAGTATTAGTCAAGAAGATGATACTGTACTACCTGTCAGAAGTATATTAACAAGGCTTAGGAATATTTTTCTCATCTTTTGATATTATGGGAATGCAGTTGAATGTAAGGAATATTCTGGAGCTTGGTTTCTTGGTTACACTTCCCCTGTATTTACTCTAATTGTGTACAACCAGAAATAAATACCAGTTAGAGATTCCTATCTGCCAAATAGTATTCAACCTGCATTTAAATTAGTTCAAGAGAGAAATCACCATTTAGCATTTATGAAAATTACAGGCTTTAGAGTAAACTTCAATTTACTTTGATATGTCTAGTGTGCTTATTAGCATTTCTGTATAAAACAAAGGAACATTAAAAGATTAATACATTAGCATCTAAAATATTTTACTGTATAATAATAGATAATGCTATATAAACTAATCTGTTGAATGTAATAAATAAATACCATCTAAATATGGCATTTATTTGCCTTTTTGTTTATCTTTTTTATCTTCATGTAATCTTGTGTATTCACTAAATCTGCAAAATATGTCATCTTCATTTGCAGGTGCTCAAATTTCTCCTTTGGCCTTAACTCCTGCAGAAATTGGTGACTCTTAGTCCAGGTTTTCTGAAAAAGAAAATGGGTGGTTTGAAGTAAATGTCAGCTTAATAGCTGTTTTATCCACTTCTTATCTTTTTACAAATTGTTGAGCATCATACGTGTGACAGACCTATCTGACTCTGAGACTGAGGTGGTAATTGTAAATCCTTTGCAGCTCTTTTCATCTATATATGGACTTTGTACCAAGTTTTTAAGAGGCAAAGTATGCATCTCAATAACAATATCGCTTCACTAACGTCACCCTGCCTGGCAATGTGAATTTCCACTGACCAATTACAAAGGAAAACAGTTAGTTTTACAGAAGGGGTAGAAGGTAACTATTCTGTTTCAAGGCATTTCAATAACCATTTCTAATGATAGGAGTAAAAAAGGTGATGATAAAGTGCAATAATAATTAAGCTATGAAGAACATGAAAACTAATTACTCAACTTTCCAAATTAAATTAATAGTGGAACATCCCAAGCTTTAATGTAGTGTAACTTTTTAGTTGTTGATTCAATTTTTGCTCCTCAATTCCTTGTATAGATCTGCATCTTGGCTATCTAGATATCAACTTTTTGTGTAAGTTTCAGTCTTTTAAGATAGTAAATTTACTGTTGACTGCTTTCAACTTTTCATGGATTTCTTTTTTCATCTTTACACATTTATCTTCACAGTGCTAACAAAAGCATTCCAGTGGCAGTTATATTTCATCAATTTTTGAGTGAAAAAGTCTGTGCTTAGATGTATGTGATGTGTGATCCCTTAGCTTCTGAAAGCAGATATTCAATTTGTATGTCTATCAAGATTGTGCATATGTGTGCCTTCAATTTCCTGAAGATATTGAAGTGATACTGTGTATAAATGGTTACTTTGTATTATCCTTACTGTAGGGAATTGAAAAATGTTTTATGTGTGCTTGTAAATTTATGTGGGTAATTGGCTCCTCTTCAAAACTGTGTTCACTTAAAGCAGGAAAACTACTTTATCTGGTATATATTTTGCTGTTTCTCTTTGTAATAAGCTCACTCATCTAACTAGACTCGAAAATACATGGGATGTTGTTGCTTCAGTGTTGCAGTTTTTAATACACTTTTTTCAAAGTATGAGCTTCCTTTCCTAAGGTCAGGCATGGGATTAGACCATGATATGGCATATGATTCTGCTTTTTCCATTGCCCTCGGAGCAATTTCTCATCTGGCAAACCTTCAAAAACTTGCCGCATCGGGCACTGATGTCAAAGAGATGAAAGATGAAAAAGTATGTCAGTACAGCCAAAGAATACAAAACGTTGGTGCATTCGTGCAGTGTCAAGTATTGTTCGAGGTGGTTGTCCCTATTCAAGTGAAATAAAGGAATTTTTTTATGGTTTTTATCTGTCTCTATGGTACTCATCAGTTATGAATCTTCAGAATAAAAATTAATTGTAAGAAGCCTCTTTGCTCTGGTTTTACATCCAGCTTTTTTGCAAATGATTCTATCAGTAGACATTTCTGTAGGGCTCAGTTACCACATTGAGACCTGTTATGCAAAAGTTATCTAGGCCTCTAACATTCTCCTCAGAAAAAGCAACAATTTTGACTTGCAAAATGAACTTAATCTCTGACTTTTATTTCATTAAATCCAGAAACTCATTCCATTTGCTGATGAGTTGATGGTCAAAAAGGATGATCATGATGACCTCATAAAGTCATGAGGTGACTTTCACAAGTTTTTGTCCTGATAATTCTACCTAAAAGAGATTTCTTTTTCTTACTTATTCTTTTTACTAATAAACTTCTCTAAGTCTAATGTGAAGTAGGTGGATGTAGATTGAAATTAAACCTAGTTGAAATAAAAAGATGGATGGCCCTTTAATACAAACTACTGGATGATTAAACTGGATTTGATGGTAAAAAAGAAATGGCTCAGGTATTTCAGTTATCCATGATGTGATATTCTTCTGTCATATTTTTATTTGGGTAATAGACTGCTGCAAATAATACTTCCTTGAGTAATTGGTTTTTATTAACTTGAAGAGTTTAATGCCTCATTCTGTGGGCATAAACATCATAAAGATCTTTCCATGGGTGTTAGAAGTGTCAGCATAAGGAATACATTTTTGTAAACTTCTGCACCTACAGCTTCTAATTTCTAACCAATTTATACCTTCTTGTTCTGCCAGTTACTCTGCCCACTAATAATCTGCTTTTCTCTACTGTCTAGGTAGAACACATCATTAATTTGTGGGCATCATCTATACTACCTTGTTTTTATTAGCCAAGCCAAGGATACATTTTCTTGCCAAGTAATTTGACATTCTAGCATATTACAGTTACACTTTTAAGAAAAAAACTTCCAAAGCCATCTCAAACAGCATTATTATTACCCTCTTTCCAGGCTAATGTTCCTGCCATAGTTATCATTACCAAACATTTCAGGGTTTCATTTTAAACCAGCATCCTTCCTATTTTGATTCCTCATTAAACATGATTAAAAACTGGGGCTTTGATTTTCACAAATGAACTATATCATGTTTCATTTTTATTGAAAGCAAATTTCAAAAATGGATTTCAAGTAAATGCATGTTGTTTGTAAATCCATGCAGTGTCTTCTAATTTACTCTGTGTGTCTTGTGATTATTGCTTAAAATATATTCTTAATTTTGTATGCTACTGAAATAGGGTAATTGGTCTGTACTCTGAATCATCCTCCCTTCTCTTCCCAATAATGATATTACATTTGTTACTGTTCATAGATCACCTTTCTGGATTTGTAGATGTATTTAAAATGCATGTTCTCTGTTCTCCAAATCTATTTTCCAATGTCTCTTAATACTTTTGGTTATAAAGTGAATATATCATATTGGTTGAAGAGGAACTAAATTTTATGGGTATTTATTGATGGTTTCATGACATTTGGAAATGGTTTGACCTTTCATGATCATTCAGGAGATTTTTGAAAAGTAGAACATAACTTACACTATCAATGGGATAGTGAGGAATTCAAAATTGTCTGTAAAGTTATATAATAAAGATAGAAGTGGTCAGTATTCAGGTTATTACTTTAAGCTGCTTCTTTCCAGAGTTTACAGTTTTTACTACTGCATGTACCTCTTCAGCTCATATCTCCTCACCTGGAAACCTGGACTTGCAAGTATTTTAAAGAGATGTCTGTGGAATAGAGTGGTGGATGGAACTCTACCTGCCTTTCAACATGTGAGCAAACTGAGTTTGATTCTCCTCCCTCAATTTTTCACTGAGCTGAAGCTTAGTACTCATTAACTATGATTTTCATTCCTGAATCTGAAGGGAACATTTGAGAACCCTTTCATTAAATATTTAGGCAATTCATATTTTATAGTCAGTACAGAACTATGTGCACTCCTTTATTTTTCAATGTACACAGAAATAAGTAGGATGCTCCTGATGTGTCCTGCATTCTTTGTTTGTTTTTTAAATCTATTTGGACTCCATAATGCATGAATTAGAGTCTTTATAATATTAGAAGTGTGTATGTAGGTGGCAGTTGCATTACTTTGATGCTCCTGGACAAGGGAGAGACGCTGTGCTCTGTGGAGTTCATAATATACCCAGCTGCATACAGAATTAAAAGGTATGTGAGTGTGTTGGAGGATGATAAATTGTTTCTACTTGTCATAAGGGAGATATTTTAATGAAGTTCATCATATAAAAATGTAGGTTAGTCACCGTGAAAACTGTTAGAAATTGAAGGCAACCAAGAAAAACTACCAGACTTCTTTAAAACTGGAGTGAATCTCTATCTCAAAAATGGTCAATACTTTAGTTAGTTAGACCAGGATCCTGATGTGTCTTTTTCAACAATTTGAAAGGTTTTGAATGTAAGAGGTAGTGTTGCAGCTCTAGGTAACATTTATAATTCTGTGACCACTATTGTATTAATAATTTTGTGTAGATCCAGTCAGAACCATACTTCTCCTTATTTCAATATGCACATCTGAGAAAAAGAAAAGGATCTTGTACTACATTGTCAGTTGCCAGCCCTGTTAGACAGTAGGAGGCTATGATTAGTCTTACCCTTAAATTTTACTTCACCAGAATAAACAGAACAAATTTGGGGGGGAAATTTTGTGGAGAAGAATGATGCATATTCATTCTCAATATACTTGAGTTTGGGGGACATGTAACTTCCTTCATAACTTTTAAACAAAGTAGAATAATTCATGTTGGAGTAGATTATTTCCTTCTGCCTTCTTTTGGTGATCTCCTCACAATCACACTGTTATTGCTGTTTCAGTGCACAGAGGCTTAGACCTGGTGAAATCTTCCCTCTTGTTTAGCTTTAGAAGTCAGATTTCTATCCAGACAGCGTCAAAATCTGGGATATCTGAAATAAATCAAAATATTGGCTTTCCTGTACTGGTTTTATGAAAGAACTTTTGAGTTAATATTTGCTTAATGATTAACAGTTTATTCCTATTAAGCTCCCTCATAATTTGTTCAAATCCAGAGGGAGCAGGAACAGCAAGAATATTTAAGCATATGGTTATGTGCATCAGGGTTTTGCAGTCTTGCCAATTGCAATGGTCAAATATCCAACAAAATTTAATTGTTAAAAATTATTTTTCTAAACCCGTATATTCCTTGGATAACCGAACTTTTGAGGGTGTTTATGGAGTCACAGTCTCTTTTTCTGTCATGACAGCTATATATAAATATAATTTTTATTTTGCTTCTTTTTAAGGCAAAAAGAGACTCATGTATTAGAAGCTGAAGACCTTAATTTGGACAACTTTGGCCTAGAAAGTTACCTGTAAAACTGGAGAAAAAGCTGGTGTGGTATCAACTCCTCAAATATAGGGACTATCATCTCAAGACTTAAAAAAGACTAAGGGATTGTTTCAGTGACTAAGAAACATAATACTACAAATGACTAATGACTCTGTTTCAAAATACAGATTATGTTGGTTTACATTTCAAAGTATTTAGCATATTTTCTTAAAGGGAGATGTTATAATCCAGTGGTTGTTCTCCACTAGCTTCTCCAAACTTTCACATAATTTCTTGTGAAACTGACTGAAGTCAAATTTCTCTTGATATTGAATTATTATTGGCTGGAACTCTGAATAGTAAGTGTAATTCAGTTCAGATTTAATAGACACAGTTTTTACACTCTATACAAATGTGTGCAATTAAAGAATATTTTTTCCCCTCAAGCATTTCCTCATATTATTGGAAGACTTTCACTCATTTATTTGACTGTAAAAATGTAACTGCGTTTCATGCAACTTTACCTACTGTGCTCATATAATGCAGTACAGTTACAGAACTTGTGGCAGGGCACTTTGTTTTCATGCATTTAAAGGGGGAGGAGGGTGCAGAAACAAACAGCAAAAAAAAAAAAAATTAACAAGGGGACCACCAACAGTGGAAGCATTTTCTGCACAAGAAAAGATTCTGTGTGGGAAGGTATTAGATAGCCATTATAAGGCTTTTATTTCAATAATTATTCTTTAGCCTTTGAAATGTCATTATAGGTCAAAGAGGCAGCTTTTGTTCCAAGTAGAGCAGAATTTAATAAGGAAGGACTCAATAGATATGTCAGATGGATAATAAATTGAAATGATGTCAAATTATGCGTTGTTACTAGAATCAGCTATGTGATAAGCATTGGCATACTCCGGTTTTCAAGTTCACTGACTCTGGTACAGCATTTTCACTTGCCTTTTTTTGTTGTAAACCCCATGCTAATCTGTCCTATCTAGACCATACTCATTTAGTCATCTACTTACAGCAAGAGAGATCAATGATGCATCTTTTTTTCATTTGAGTTTTCATTTCAGGGGATATAGAAAATTATAAGTTTACTATAAGCATAATATGGGTATTTAGCTAGCTTTCCCCAGATCTCTGCTTCTCTAAGGACAGATATATCCTGGTCATCTGCAGTGGATCAAAATTTTTGCCAACACATTTCTTTGCCTTTTAAGAGTATATGAGTACCAGATGATGGTTGGATTCAGTTCACATTGTGTATGACATATACACTGTTAAACAGAAATTTTAATACATGAGGCCTTGTTAAAATTTTGACTCTAAAGTTATAGTTTTAGATATGGCCATCACTTTTTCTAGGCAGGAATATTTAGTGACCTTCAGCAGCTACATAGGTCTTGTTACCTCAGGTCTTTCATGAGCTTTCAGTTTCAGGTTTTTACACACCATTAAGTATGTCCTCAAGTTAAAATAGAATTTGCAAGATATGTTTGAAGAACTTAGGCATAGTTTTGATATCTGATTCATCCTACAAACCTCATTTAAAATGAGAATCCATCAAGCACCAGATTCAGCAGCCATATAAGTTCTAATGTAGTTAAGATGCTCACGAGTGCATGACACTGGTATGCCAGGTTATTCTCTATCCACATCCCATTAGCTCACTTCATCATGCCAATATCTAAATACTGTCACAGCTGTCAGGAAAACCCATAATTACAGTCAAGGCTGGCAGTTGCCACTCTGAGAACCGGCAGCTTACAGAATTTTTCTTGGCAATAGACATCATAAACAGATGACAAAGGACAATCTCCTGGCATGGCTGCAAAGCAGTTTGCTACAGGGCTGGCTAGCAGAACATGTTTTGTTGTACTTTATTAATTTACTATCATCCTTCAATAGCTAACCCAAATAAAGGCAGCCTGTATGTCCTGGTCTTCCCTGAAGTCACTGACAATTTGAGTTAATACTTTTCTTATTTGCAGAGGCATGTTTGCTGATTAAAAGGCTTGAGTGTGCACGTACGTAAGGGAGGGAGGGCCATACTGACTCATCATTAGTGAACCTGTTTGTGAGGAACCCTACTTGGTTCAATTAGCAGAGCTTTCTCAATAATGTCTTTTCAAAATGTCACACCTATTCTATGTTGCCTAGGCAGGTAATCACAGGGGTATAATGTACATGGGACCCAAAAACCTTCCTCTCCATTTTGCAATTCCAAGTGCAAGAAATTTTTCCTCACTAGAAGGATTCTGTCCCTGACCCCCTTATGGTACTAGAAAGGGACTTTAGCAAAAAGTCTGGATTCTATGAGTTTCATTTGGTAAGGGGGGCTCATATACTAGAAACTATTTTATTCAAGCTGCAAGATATGAAGTGTATGAAAATCTGATCCTAGCCTTTGCAGTCCTCTAGTCCCAGCATATATTTTTTCATGTCCATGAAAACAGCGGTGTTACATTTTTCAGTTGACATTATAACAATCCTGTTACTCTGGAAAGAACTAAGTAGATTATTTTATTTGTTCCTGGGCTTCAGATGGAGAGAGTACTTGGAATAAATATGATATCTGGACATGAGCCACACTTTAGTAGATAGAGCAATGCCTTCATTTACACTGCAATTTGATATGTCTAGTCTTTGCTTGTACTGTTTTGGAAGTAATCCTGGATATCCAAGAGGAAGGTGAAAGTAGCTGTTCATTCAAGGTATTGTTAAAAGGGAATGTAAAGGTTGGAATGACCAAGTGAGTCTTGGTGGCAAAACAGAGGAAAAAGATACTTAGGCTAATTTGAGGTATTAGGCTTCAGTTTTCTCAGTGATGCAAAGAGAAAAGGTAGATTGTTTTTAAAGTTGAGACACCAGCTTGCTAAGAACTGCCCTCTGAGTGTCAAGAGGCTGAGTGGAGCAGAACTGCATTACAGCTAAAATGAAATGAACTTATTTTGTTCTCTGGGCAGGTAAGTCACAAACCCAAATGGTTTACAAAACTATAGAACAAAGATGCAAATCCCAAGTGTGTTTATCTCACACAACTGTAATATCTGATGTTGGATGAGATTAATTTTCTGGACAGCATCTTTTATATCTTAAAATATTAATCAATACTGGGAGCATTAAGATGTTGTCATGTGCTTACTAAATATGAATATAATCAGTGAGTTTCAAAGGCCACTTACTGTGTAAAGAATGCAAGTATAAAAAAGAGCTGATAGTGACCCAGATCTGGGTTTGAAATTATTATTTGACAATAATAATAATTATTGTTATTATTGGCTGAAGCTGAACCTTTTTCCTAACCTTAAAGTTATCTATGGTGCTTGAAGACTGTTGATTAGAAAATATCATATAGAGATCAATGAGGAGAGTAATATGTGGGTTTTTCCTGGTTGTCTTCTTCAAAGAAGAGCAGGACACATGACCTTTCTGAAAAGATTTTCTCATGAATTGCATAAAGCAAATTATATTCTAGAAGTTCTTGTTTTGTCATAATACTGATTGCTAAATACTTTTTTTTACTGATATCTCTCTTTAGAGTAAAAATAGTTTTTCTCACTTTAAAATCAAGGTATTGTTTCTCTCCCCATCTACCCCTTTTAACTGCTTCAGGGTTCTGTTATCTGTGAAATTTTAAGATAAACCCATATTACTTAATTTTGACATCCTTTTAACAAAAGGTATTTTACCAGTATTTAAATTTCTCTGATTTTGAATGAAATATATTCTTATGTCATGCATGCATTTTTAGAAAAGATAAGATTTCATTTTCTCATTCTTTAGAGCACTCTCGTTTTGTTGAAAATGAGTGGGAGCATAACTGTAAAAAGTAAGCCACTTGCTTTCAGTTGTGCTGGAGACAAAGGGCACAGTTAAGACACATAGATTTTAGTTAAGGTGAGATTTGGATTTTGATTTCAGAATTTTTGAAAGCAAGGAATATAAATTTTTACAGTCAACATAATGGCCATTAGAAAAAAAATACAATATTTTCTACATCTTCAAAATTATCATTCTTCCCTTTTTTATCCCTGTAAATATGTTTTTGTATAATCTTACCATGAAAAATGCTGAACTGGGTTCTCTTGAGTTGCTTAGTTAAAAGACCTAGAAGGAATGACTACTTATAGTCTAGAAATACATATATATATATTGCTACATTATAATATAGCAACTATGCAAATTTTTTGTTTGAGTTAGTATCCACAGAATGTGTTTGCATTACAGCACTTGTGGTGTTCCACTCCAGATAGCATCCATCCCAAAAACCCAGCAACAAACAGCCTTCTGTTGTTTCTTATTTCAGTGCTTTTAATAACAATCTGACTTTCAAAAACAGTCACAAATTCATCACCTCCCAATGTATTTTCTAAATCATACTGAAGTAAAATTGTAAAATTAATGTATTTTCCTACTATACTACTTAGTAGCATTCACTATAGAAAGAACATTTCCTATAAAAAATATAATTTGCTTAGCAGTTCTGGTATGACCCAAATAACCCCATTCATTTCACAGAAACAGTTTTAGAGGCTATGTTGCATTATTCATTAATGTTGTGGATAACAACTTCAACCTCAGGACTGTTGAGCCAGCACTTTCATGAGCAGTAAATTTCCTGAGGGAGGGAATGAAAAAAATTGTCCCTACCCTGAGGTCTGAAAAATAGTCTTCACTACAGGAAGGATTTGCTGAGGGGTTGCGTCTAATGAGAGGAAATTCTCTGAGATGATAATCATCCCCTGGAACAATTTTGGAAACCTGAAGCTCTCTATAAGACTGCTATAAGAAATTTTTTGTTAATCCTCCCATTCCATGACATGTATATGCTTAGTCCTTGGGACATCCTGAAAAAGGCAACTTGTGCTGAGAGAGGGGATTTATTTTGTCTTTTTAGACCTGATGTTCTGAATGACAAGAAATGGTGTCCTTATTACAGAGAATATTGTATATGTGAGCAAGAACAAAATATTTGAGATGAGTATTTAAGGAGAGGCAGTGAAGAGTTCATCTCTTTCCCATACCAACAGACAGGATTAAACCACTCTAAACTCCTCCAGTAAGCTGACCTCTTCATACTGACACCAGTTTTGCAGTTTGTTTCTTTTGCAAGGGACAACAATGGGATTTAAGCTAACACTGATTAGGCCCAGTTATTAGTCTTTAAGAATATGAACTGTTCTTTCCTCCCATTAAAAAATATTCACTTCAAGTAATATCCGCTTCCTTGTTATTCACTTTTTTTACTGTACATGGGCGATTTGGCCATAACATCCTCAGAAGTAATCTCTGTTCATATTCTAGTTAAAAAACTCATGGATATTTTGTGACTAATACAGGTGAAAAAATTATTATTGTGAAATTTTCACTTAATCAAAAAAAGTGTCAGTCATATCAGTGATAGGGATTAATATTTCCTTTCTCATATGTCACTATATTCTACAAATTATGAGCTTGATTCTGATGTCTTTTTCCGCAACATAAATTAAATCTTTTCCCTTGTAATCAAAGGAAAAAATCAGGACAGGATATAGAATCGGGAATTACATGGTTTTGTTTTGAAGAGCAGTGAAACACGCAGACAGAGTGACAGTAATCTGTGCCGCTCTAATTTTTTGGAGGCATGAATTATTCAAGGGGTATCACAGCATGTATTAAAAATAATTGAAATGTAAGCAGTATTGGAACAATGTCTAGCATGCCTCAATAGTTCTAAATATTTGCAAATATAAAATATGAGGCCTTTCTGATCCTGATTTCACAATTGCAGATTAGGATGGGCCTCAGGATGCCATCAGGTTCGGAGGAATGATGACTAACATTTTGAAAACTAATAGGATATATAAATACCTATGGATCAGTGTGCCAACTTATGCAGGTCAGGTGAATTTTTCCACAAAAAACCAGGTCACAACATCTGTGGAAAATCACGTTGTACAAGGTTGACTAATGTTTAGTGAAATTGTCAGGAAAAGGAAGAATTTAGAGTAGTAGTAGCTCTCTAATAGTTGGAAAAAGGAAACAATTTGGGGAAAAAAAGTAGAATTTAGTTTTGTGATGAAGAGAATTTCTGTGAAGAACAGAGAAATTATCCAGGAACTTGAATTAGGGTTGATACTAGCTGTCATATTTGGAGATTGTTCATTAATTTATTACATAGCTTGAAAATATATTTATTCTTTATATACACAAATTAAAATACTGGGAAAACAGTAATAATTTTGGTTCTTTATCTTTTGAACATCACAGAATCAGTGTCTTGAAGTTTAGACCTCTTCAAATTTGACTTTGTGGGGTTTTTTTAGGAATGTGAGGAATTAGAAATTTAAGAATGTTAGAGTTAAAATAATTTTATTTAAATTTCTAAGAATTTGATAAAAATAAGAGATGAATGGCTTGTAAACAACATGTAAAAAAACCAGGAAAAAATCTGTAAGTCTATATGAAATGTAAACAGGTAGTCAATGATTTAAATGAGATCTATTTCTTTGTTTTGGAGTAAAAATTCAAAATAAGTCTATCAGGTTTCTATCAAATGGAGACAATCTCTTAAATGAATTGTTTTCTTTATTTTTGGTTATTTCATGCTTACTTGAAGAGTTCTCCTGAGCTTTACCTCTAGAATGAAACAGTCTACAACTCTAGAAAGTTACATTCTTCCTGTGCTGTAGTGGAACAAGTTATTAATTTCTGAATAAAAAAACAGTTTCCTCTAATTCACAAACATTGTATGTCTCCACAGTATTTAATTCAATGGATTGCAAATCAAGACAGAACCTCGGATTCAGGCTTCTGATATAAAGTTTTATGGTTCTTCCTCTCTCATCCCTTTGCATGCAGAACTGCTCCATCCTGCTTCAGTATCAGAAAGTGAGAGGTGACAGCTCAGTAAAGCTTTTTGCATTGGAAAGTGATTCTTCCTATTTTAATCCTAAATTTTCATTTCAAAATGTCATTCCAATATTTTCTAATACAATCATTCTCCTCATGACCCTTCTCACTCTTTCAGATTATTGAAGAGCATTTGGTGGGTGTTTATCCCTCCTTATGATTCAGCCCAGGTGTTTGGCTTCTGTGAATCGTTGGTTTTGTCTTTCTTCAGTGTTTTGCAATACCAGCTGCCTGTGTGAGATAATTTACCCAATACTAGATTAATGTAGGAATTCTTCAATTCCTGTTCTTCAAGTAATGGTGTCTTAGAGGTAGATTAAGTAACGTCTGCTTGAATTAGCTGTTGCTTCACTTTTTACTTTTATGATTTGCATAAAAAGGAAGACAAAACAAGGCTGCAATAAAATCATATATTCATTGATACTTTTTCAATATTTAAAACACAAGGGTGCAATTTATATGATTAATTTCAAGTGTATGTGGGTGGCACAGTCCTTGCGTTTATTATAACAATCTAGGAAGTAATTACTGAGTCTCAAACTAGCCAGGACTGAATTATTACCAAGAAAATGCAAAGCATGAACTATACAAAGGATACAATAGATCCCATTTGCCACTTTTCTTTCTCTTTCCAGAGGTAATAAACACTTTAAGTCTGCTTTATGTAGCTAAATTAATACACAACATCTAGCCAAACAGCCTCATATGTTTACTTACAGAAATATAGTAATTTACAAGGTAAGAACTTACTGCAATAGGGTCTACTAATAGATTCCTAGAGGAAAAATAAGTTTTGCACAGTAGTGATGGAAATCTGGTGCTTCTTCAAATAGCTAAGGATTAACTAATAATCCTACTTCTGCAGAACTATGATGTTATTATATTAGCTCTCTACTGAAAAGTGCAATGGAATTTAACCCATGAAAAGTAAAAAATACCAACTCCATTTGTGGAATATGCATCCATCACAAATGAACTCTGACTTTTGTTGTGGGCTAATCCCAGCTGGCAAATCAATCTCCCACAGTTGCTCATTCCCCTGCAGCGGGAGCAGGGGAGAGAATCAGAAAGGCAAAAGTGAGAACTCCTGTGTGCAGATAAAGACAGTTTAGTAGGTGGAGCAAAAGCTGCATGTGGAAATAAAATAAAAGAAGTAATTCCTTCACTACTTTGCAACTGCAGGCGTAAGGCCTCCATGTAACCTTCTGTTCTCCAGGTTGAACCTTCTCAGCCTGTCTTTGGTGGGGAGGTGTTCCAACGCTCTTATCACCTTCACAGCCCTTCTCTGGACTTGCTCCATTGGTTCCATGTCTTCTTATGTCGAGGAGCCCAGAGCTGGATGCAGCATTCCTGGTGGGATCTCATAAGAGCTGAATAGAATGAGAGAATCGCCTCCCCCAACCTGCTGGCAGGATGCCACTAGCAAATTATCCTTTGTGGTCATAGAAATACTGTATGCTATAGCTGCAGAACCTCATCTTGATTCACACAAAAATAAAGGTAGGAAATCCAATTTAAAAAACTGGACTCTAAATTGGAGTTTAAAAATATACAGTAGAGAACTTTAAACTGTTAATAGTTTAAAACATCAGATTGGCCCAAACTGCATAGCATTCATTCTATCTTGGTTTTATTGTAATTGTTGCTAGGGTCAGAAACAAGGGGGGCTGTAAGTTCCTTGTACATTGAAATTCCTCACAAACCTAGCTCAGAGTACTTAGTACAGCACTTATGATTATATTGTTATTAGGACTGTAACCTATGGTCCAGAAATTAAATTTGGATTGTGATATCCTTGGTAAAAATGTCCTTCATCTTAGCGCAGTCTCACTACATCACATGTATATGCAGCAATAGTGTTGCAGACATCTTTTGTGAAAAATCCTTTCTTAGGATTTCTTTCTTCTGAGCACTGCAGTTTCAGCCACAAATGTAAACAATTGTTATCTGCTGCTGTGGAATGCAACAGGTGCATCTGTGATTGGCCTTCTATGGGTGTTTGGATTTCTTGACCAGTCATGGCAGAGCTGGCTCTCGCTCTCTGTCGGAGCCAGCTCCTTTGTTATCATTCTTGCGATTCTATTCTTAGCTAGCCCTCTGAGAACTTCTTCCTTCTATCTCTTTGTAGTATAGTTATAATGTAATATATATATATAATATAATAAATCAAGCCTTCTAATTGTGGAGTCAAGATTCTCATCTCCTCTTCATCCTCAAAACCCTGTTCTCTAAGAAACAATACAATAGAAGAGTAAAATGCTGAAAAAATAGTTTATTAATCCATGCTTTTACAGGAGGCAAAAGAATACTGGCAAGACACGCTAAAGTTTAACACCTGAGTGTTATTGTGTGTACTATTATGTTGGCAGCCTTGGCTGCAGTGACCATGACATGGAGCAGCTCTAGGGCCTCAGGGCAGTGAGGTGGGTGCACAGTAAGCTCTCCACCCTACACTTCAGGAGAGCAGACTTTGAGCTCTTCAGGGACCTGCTTGATAGAGTGCCATGGAATAAAGCCCTGGAGGGAGCCCTGAGGACCAGGAGAGCAGCTTTTGTCCCCTTCTGGGATCTGCTTGATTCATAGGAAAAGCCAGGTATGAGAGAGGGGTCTAAGAAAGCTGGTTGTAGCAGGGAAGGTATTTTGTGTTTTTTATTGCAGCTTTGTGTTTGGATATAATGTCACGTATGCCTATTCACTGTTCTCGGACTGAAGCTTGGATATGCTTGAAAGGGACTGAAATGCCTACAGCAAACACAGTAGAACCTAACTACATTTATTAGGAGATTAGGACTAGCACTTACTAGTCCTAGTTTAAATATTGTAAAATAAAATAGATTCTACTTATTTAATACCTGAGAAGATAAAAAAAATCTCCCTATTAGAGCTTTAATGCTGGCATAGTATGGGAATAATTATTAATTATCCATCCCAACTAAGATTTGGGACCAAAACTGGGAAGTTAAAAATTCATAATCCTCATATTATATTGCATGTGTGAAAACATGACTTTTGTGATGCATACATATAAAACATTTCTTCAAAACCAGCTCTGCTCATCCTGTTCCACTTCATACAGTAGTATGAATATTCACTTTGGGAGACATAGATCTCACAATATGCTCTAGAAACTCAGAGATCTATTTGAAAATTCACACACAACCACGCTTCAGATCTAAATTGGTTTTGGAAATATTTAGCTTAAATATATCCATTTTATTCAAAAAACTCACAAACATAACAAGATTTTGGATACACCTAATATTTATTGTAAAGCAAGAGTCTTCCTTTGTATGAGACTTTTTATATCTAAGGCAAGAAAGTGCCATTTTAGTACAAAACATATAAACTAGTAGCAGGTACAGCAATAGGGAATATTTCAATTCCCTGTAACCAACTGTAGGTATATTTATTTATTTTTTTAATTGATTTCTGTGAAGTAGAATCTTTGAAATTAATATTAAAATTCTATGTGGGACTCTTTAAGAGCAAGAGCTGACTTGGTAGTCTTAAAGTTGTTATCCTCATGTCTTGTTAGTATGTGAAAAAGGGATGGAAAGAATAGAATGTTTTTGATAGTTTTATATATAAGCATGTCAGGATAATTCTTACATCTGAGGTACAAGCACAAGAGTTGCAGGAGATACCACAAATATAACAAAGCAGTTATTCTCTGGTTTTACAGGTAAACTATTGCCTATAAAAATATTTTCAATTAATCCTCAAACTCTATTGAACAACTTGTTTACTTTGTCTACACAGCAGGGAGAAGATTTGGCCCTCTAAGCAAGCAACTTCAGTTATCATGCCCCAACTAACTTTCAACCAGCTCAAAAAAAAAAAAACCCAAAACACATAATTATACTATTCTTCCAATTTAGACTAATCTGTTTTAATGCATAAATCCCAATCAAATCAAAACCCCCTTCCCACACTAGTATTGAAGCCCAACAGCACGTGTTGCAGTAGGAAGTAATCAGCACATTGCATCAAGAAGTGATCTGCTTCAGATTTTTCTGTTCTCAGTTTTAGATCATATTTTCAGATTACTTTTACTGGAGAATTTTAATTGGTGGTTCTGTAGCCTGTTGAACAGGATTTTATTGTTCAAATATGGAAAAGCTGTCTTCACATTGTCAGGTAGCGTGAAAGGATTGCCCTTAACCTGGCAGCCTGCTAAGCAATGCAACAGAAGATAAATAAAATGGAGCTTGAAACAGATTACGTCTGCTCTCAATATGAAGGGTCAATTAGCTGTATCATCCACCTGCAGACAGTTCTGTTCTCTTGCACAATCAGTAAATTACTTTTTCCAGGACATTGTGTCAATGGTTGGCAATAGCCATCTCCAATTTTGGGATTACTAAGAACTTTGGTAGTTATTGCAAAGGATTAATTTGACTCCTTTTTGGATAACAGAAAGAGATTACTTTTGCAGCAAATTCTATGGACATTTCCTGCATTTCATTTACCAAGACTCTTTATTTTTTGTCTCCCTAGTAATAAAAAACACAATGCTGTTTTTCATCTTTATGAAATCTGAATGCCAAATTTATTTGTTTGCTTGAGGAGGACTATTTCAACAGCAATAAGACTTAGTGGCCTTGGAGAGATGGGCTTTATTCAGCATTCAGCAGAGGAACTTGAACTGCCTGCATCTGTCTCATTATATAGGCTATATGCAGTAAGCCACAGTGTCTAACAGCTGCTGGTGCTAGGATTAAGGGAAAAATATTTAATTTGATGCAGAGGCACGTATGTCATGATTTCTGCTGTAGCTTCTACCTGCTCCCAAGGGTGCATGCTAGATATATGGCATAGCACTCAAATCATTTAATTGTGTCAACAAAATATGGTGATGTTTGTTTAAAACAAAAATTAGTTTAGCAATAAAATTGATTAGTTGGTGGTTACTTCACTGTCACTGTGCTGATAGATAAAAAGACAAAATGATGTTGTTTAGTCTTGGGTGGGGGGGGGCGGGGAAAAAGAATTCTGGAGAGACCACAGCAAATACACAGAACATAAACTTGAATTAGTCTTTCTGTTTAGGGAATCAGTAAAACAACAGAGAAGTCTGAAGAGCAACCCGGATCATCTATCAAAATGGGTTTGTGCTCCTACTCTCACTTCCTTGTAAACAAGTGCCTTTAGCCTTCTAGCGCCTTCAGAAGCATCCAAGAAAAAAGGAAAGAAATCTTTTTCAGTTTGCAGATGTACTGCCAATAACAAAAATAAGAGAAGACAAGAATTGAGCAAGTGGTTTACCAGAATCTCCAAACCAGATCATACTAAAATTCCCAGGTGACAACTCATGTAATATGAGCATAATTCTTTGCTATCTGCAGTAATGAAGAGTATTTTATGCAGAATGTTAATAGAATAACCTAAGGGAGAAGATATACCTTTGATTTGGAAAAGGTGGCAAATAAAATCAAGTAAGAAAACACAATTATGTCAATAATGGAAGCTTGATTTTTCTCTATCAGAAATCAGATCAGGAATCACAGATTCCTGTGAGAAAACCTGAAACTGATCATAATTCTGAATGAGTGGATTTGTAATATTTTCAAATTGATAAGTGATGAGTAGTAATTAGTTAGATAAGATGGATTATGAAAAAGTAATTAATCTACTGAAACAGCTCAAATTGCTATTGCTTTTTACTTTTTTGGTGTAAATTGTGCACTAGTTCTCTTTCAAGCAGTACAATAGCAGTAAAATAAACCGTAACAAGGGTGAAAAAAAAAGGGGAACAGCAAGAGCTGTGCTGATAAGAAAGAAAATGCTGCTCAGGAGCATAAATTGCTTCTACTGCTTCCTTGAAGAGGCAAATGTCTATGTGACCCTAGATTCCTCCTTGCTACAGATTAGGTAATGTGCACTTTACACACAATCACTTCTTTGGTCTTGAGGATGAGCTGTATTTTTCATGACAATACCCTGAAAAAAAATCATAGATGATGGTATTGCATGTGACAATGAAGAGCGAACGTGTGTGACAATGCAGTGGTTAGGGAGCAAAAGTACACTCAAGAAATGAATGACACATTAACTGTATGTGAGAAGTCACCAGCTGCTTCATCCTCACGTTTAATCCAGTGAGGCTGACAAGACCAAAAATAATTGCCAAAATAAGATGTTTAGTAGTCTACATGTACTGAATTATGGCTCTAACTCCAATTCCTTGTGGACAGATTATCCTTACCATATCTTTCACCCTTGACAGTGGATTACCACTGTTCTGCTGAACTGCTGGGGATTCTATATGTAGCTGATATGTTTTAAGGAAAAGTGCAAAGATAACATGCAAAGACACTTGGGTCTAGAGCATATGAAAATTAACAGACCTGCTTTCTTTTTGTGCTAATACCGAATACACCTTGTATGTAATTTTTTTTCACTTCTTCTTCCACCTTTCCCTCCCATCTCTGAAATCAAATCAGTCATTTTCTGTTCTATGAAAGCACCAAGAGATATCTGAGTAGAAAATATAGCATATGAGCTCAACATGTTTTTTGTAATATTATATCCCATAGGTCATCAGCAGATATAGAGAAAAACTTTTCCTCAGGTACTACTTTTTCAGTCCTTTGCTTAAATTCCATTTTTTGTTATAGCTTTTTTCAAAAAATGCAGTTGCTACAGTAACGAGAATGTGGGGGCAGGACACTAAAAAGTGGGAAGAGAATAAAGTAAATATAAATGTTTAATGGGAGAGGGAAAGACAGAAAGCCTCTTGCTACTGAAGCACAGATTATAAATTAGTGCTGCTATGCTGCAGAACAGAACAATTTCGTGGAAGATATTTTTTGCCAGAAATAAAAACCTAGCCAAGCGATATTTTGAAGCATGCCAGTACCCTCAGGGTGGAATCTGGCAAAAGAGTCAAGTTGTTTTGCATGTTACCTTTGAAATTGTGTGTTTTTAAATCTTAGCTCATGCTTTATTGAGATGCAATTCCAAGCACACATAAAGGCAAACTGCTAAAACAGCTATAAATGGTTATTTTATTTACTGTTTGATCACCTCCCCTGTAACCACTGGTTTCTTTCTAACTATTATAACTGTAGTTTCTTGCATTTAAAGTGGTTCCCCAAGGACAACAAAGGAAACCAATAAATTCAAAGGCGATAGTGTGAAATGAAATATAAGTTTGGCCTTTATATGTATGTAGCAGCCAACTATATAAAATTTATGCTTTAAGCTGTCAATTAAATAAGCAGCATGAACTTTTTCTTAGCGACTAAATAACATCTTAATACTGTCCAATGTGTGGTGACAAAGTTCTAATAGGCCACAGTGGTGCAATAAGGATGACTAACAACTGATTGTGGGTTATTTGATTACTATGTAAGCAATGTAGAATAAGTACCAAATGTGAATGAAACTACCACAAGGGCAATTTGTAAAACTCGTGCAAGAAATTAATTTTAGAATTATTTATTGGCACTTCAGAAGAAAAAGTAGGATTGGTTAGTTTTCACATGTAACTTACTGTCTGCTTGAGCTTCTCTCTGCCCTACTCCATTTCTTTTGTTCCTACCATGCATCAAATTTCTTGCGTAGGTTATCAGGTGACAACAGATTCCCTTTAAATACTTATCTTACCACTGCATATTAATTCCAGCTTGTATCCTTGTGACGAGCATTATCCTAACATGAAATTATTAATGGTTTTTGCCTGAAAGTGATTCATCCTGATAAGGATTTCAGAAGAAGATGCCATTTTTAGTTTTAATTCAATGGCCTGTTATTCAAAGACAATTGAATTGGTGTTGTTTATAAACATCAAGTGTTAGTGAAATCTCTGAAGTCTTACAGGTTAGCCAAAAAAACCCATTTTTAAATATCAGATCCCTGAGATGAGAAGATTCAAGATAAGCATATATGAGAGTTGGGGGTAGATACAATTATAGAAAATTGGAAGTTATAGAAAATTAAGATATTGATGTTTATAAAAATGAAAAAAGGCTATAGTATTTATTTGCCTGAAACATTAATGTAATATGAAATCATAAGACATTGTAGAGGTTCCACCTTAATTATAGTTACATATTCTAATTTTCACTAGCACATTGTACCAGGCTGAGGCAAAAAATTTCTGTGACATGTAACTCTATAACAAAGGAATACAACACAATGCAGATGAAAAGAGACTTAGGTAACACTCATGAGTAAATGAGAAAATGCCAAAGTGGTCACACCAGTTCAGTTAAACAAGTATCATATGTTATGCAAAAATGTCTTCATTTTTGAAATTTTCTAAATATTTGGGCTCTTTGGAGTCTTAACATCTTCAGTGAACAACCACAGAAAATTATATTAAGCATTGCACCAACAAGATTTTTCGTATCCCAGTGTACTAAAAGATATGTTTTTAAGTACTATTTGTGATTTTAAAGCCTTCCATGAGTTTTAGAGAAACATGAAATAAAAGTAAAGTATTTCTGAAGATTTTCTGCCCCTCTCTTCTTGTGGACACATTTCAAAGTGTGTTTTTTTGAAATAGGTAGAAATCACAGTTTGACTGAGAAGTACTGAATCCTGCTTTGGTTAACATCTATGGAAATAATTTCTGAATGTGACAGCTTTTCCTCTTCAGGAAATCTCGACCTGGGTAATCAAAAACTGATTGTATGCCACAGCACTGGAAAATGACTGGTGAAGCACTTTTGCACAGCCCTTGTCCAGTCTTCAGAGTAAATCACGGAGTAACTCAGACTTTCACAGTCTAGTGCCATCATCCTTTGACTAAAATAGGCTTTATCACCCTACCATGATGTACTCAGCATCTGCTTTTTTTCCATCCAGCCTCCAAGCTGAACTCAACATTAGGTATTGTTAAAAACAAGTAGCTCTAAAGCCTGGGGAGAAGGGAAAGGAATAGGGCTAACATTTCTCTGCATCAGTGGTTATACTAAAGATTTCCTTTTGTCTTTCTAGCTTAAAAAGCTAAATTTTACTGGCTGAACCAAAGCCTCACCTAATGTTTTAAAAAAAGAGAGTGTTAAGTAATTTGCAACAACAAAAATATATTCATAATGAACCTCCAAATGAGCCTTCTTACTGAAACTCTTTCTGTACCTGAAAAGAAGCTCCAATACTTAACACATCACTGCCTATTATATACGAAATATAAACCAAAGAAATTCCTGACTAATATATCCTGCAAGAAGACTAGATTAAATGGATTTTCAAAATGAGATTGTAAAGCTGATTTTAATTTTAGTATCTCACTGAAGTTATTATTGTGTTTTGGGTTTTAATATACCATGCTGCATATTGTATGTATGTCATTCTTTATCATGGGGAAAGCCATAAGGGTATTAGGATTAGCTCAATTTGCTAATTTTAACCACCTTCAAAAATATGCAGTTATGAGTTTTTATAACTAATAAATACATGTAATTTCAAATAACCAAAAGTTTTAAGTGGAGTAACCTGGTTCTGGAACATATTTTAGTGCAGTAGTATCAGTGCAGCAAAACACTAACTAAAATGGAACTAGATAAATTGAAGGAAGGGATTAGATTATGTGGTTCCCTATGATAGCAGGGTCCTGGACTTGATAACCCAAGACCATTTCTAGTCCTGTCTCCTGTAGAAAAGGATACTGATCTGGTGGATTAGTGAAGCAACCTCACCTTAGCAAAAGAGTAGGAGCTAGATTGTATCACAAAGTCATAGTAGGTATGGTACAGAATACCTGATCA
The DNA here is from genome assembly GCA_024865655.1 of Emberiza elegans. Lineage (NCBI taxonomy): Eukaryota > Metazoa > Chordata > Aves > Passeriformes > Fringillidae > Emberiza > Emberiza elegans. The sequence goes on along the minus strand of JALJVW010000139.1, from coordinate 25,340,529 downwards.
AAAAGAGGTATGTACACCAGAGTACAGAAGAAGATCTCTCATCTTTTACCAGTACAGCATTCCCCATGTTCCCAGATGTTTTGCTGATCCCTTCCTCCCCTACCTAAAATGAAGGAAGAAACATCTAACCAGATTTTTTCTTAGTAAAATCTTAATTTGGAACTAAACATTAACTCCAGTGTTCATAAAGGCACTTATGCCCATCCACAATTGACTCAAAAAATATAAGAGTTAGTTTGATTTATTTCATATTTCTTTTCCACTGATCAGCTTAAATAGTGCAAGGGAAGAACATCTGTTTACCCAGCTGGATGGGAAAACAGAGAAATCACATGAACCACTGTCTCAGCTGTCCTGTGCAAACCACTTCTGGTTTCTAGTGGACTATTGTGCAATGGAATCGATGACTGGATTTGGCACCACTTGTAGGGGGACACAGTATGGGTAAATGAAGGTGGTATAGAATGTAATCTTATCCCTTAAAGAGTTGCAGCTGAACCAATTACTAAAGATTGGGAGCAGGCCTAATGTTAACAGGCCACAGCTGTAGCCAATGAGAAGAGTGTTATAAAAGAGTGGATTGGTTGGTTGAGGGGAACTGGAGTCAGTTGGCTGCTGTGAGGACCAGGAAGAGGCAGTGCCTAGAGGAGCTGCCATTGAGAACCATCAAGGAGGTGTGAAACTCTGGCAGTATGGAACCCCTGCAATGTACTGATAATAGAACTTCTGCAACATAGTCACAACAACCACTTCCATGATAAAAACTAGATACTGAAAATAATTGTGTTTCACTGTGGGTGGCATATTTTGATAAAAGAACCAGCTGCCTTTTTGCCTAACTTCAGAAAAAAAGTTGGAGATTTTCTTCAAAAATCACCTATTAAATTTTAGTAGGCTATTAGAATCTCTGTAGTATTTTTACTGATTGTAGGCAAAGATGAAGTTATCTAGAGTGATAGTTGATATGAAGAGTTTTTAAAATCACTCTGAGAATTCTTTGTTCATATCTCAAATTCTTTTCCAACCCCTTTAATTTACTTTCATCTTTCCATTTGAGCAAACATTCCATGTCATAGAAGTCAGCCTTTTCATGTGATAGTTTTCTTAACTTTCCCAGTGTACTGTGATTGTTAGAGGTAGGGTGTTTGGACCATTTTATTTTCTTCCTGAATTGTAAGACAAATTTATTTGGGCTTTGATTTAAAAAAAAAAAAAACTTTAGAGTCTTAAATCTATTGGTAAATTTCATTTTTTTTGGACTGTTATTTTTATACTCTTCCTCTCCTCTTTATCTGTTTGCCTCTCATGAATTTGAACATTCACATGCTAGATGTACTTGCAGTAAGTGCTACTGCAGTAGCATTTTTTATATCCTTCATGTTCCTGTCCCCAGAGGTAGGGCACAAGAAGTTGTGTCACTTTGAGCCAAGTGTACTGTAGTATATCTTAGCTTTCTCCCAATTTCTCCCTTCTTATTCTAAATGTTAGTCTACAACACTTTTCATTTTCATTACCTGACTCCATTATGATTATGTTTCAGGCTGTGCTGCCTGTGCAATTTCCCTCTTCAGAGAAATTCCCCAGTTCCTAACATTCCCTTCTATACACACAATTGCTTCATTCACACTTTGGGTTTCAAACCTCTACCTACTCCTCAGGTCTCCAGTAAAGAGCTGACAGGATTGTAAGAATGCTATTTTTGAAGTGTTAGTCTTAATTCTCCTGCCTGAGAGTCAGAATTTATCTTCCGAAAGCTAGGGCTCACAAAAGCACTTTGTTTTTAAATGTTTAAGTATTCCTTTATCCCAAATTTATTCTACAAGTAAAGACAGCAGTTGTCTGTTGTTGTGTTGTGTCTGTATAAGTTGGACTGTTCTGTTCCCCCCTATCATGCAATGGTTCTGGCCTGGTTCTCCCCTCCCTCCTTTGTGCTGCCAGTTATCCCAACTCCTCCCCAGTTGCCTTGGAGATTAATGTACCCTTTCTCAAATCCCTCAAATCGGTGCCCTGTCTGTCACTTGGCGCTCCCACCCTTCTCTCTAGAACTGTCTAGAAACTTCCAGCTAGAACGTTGAGTGATTGGCTCAGGGGCCAGGGCCCCACCCTCAACTTATCCCCACTGGTGTTCTCCCTAAGTCAATCTTTTGTATCCCACTCCCCTCTGAAACTCTATTCGTCCAAGGACTGACTCCTCCCCTGTTTCTCTCCCTCCTGATAAGCTGTTGCAACCTCCCCCTCTCTCTCTTCGGCTGCTGGTTCCGCTGGGACCCAATAAACCTGGATTCACCACAGCTGGAGAGTGCTCTCTTTTTCTCCTGACTGTAGCCACAAGCCAAGCCACATCCTACCACAAGCTAGCGCTGCTGTCATGGCACAGGGCGTTTGCCTTAGGTGCTGTCCCGAACCGCGGAGATCGGGATAGTGCCCTGTACTGCTAGCGGTGCTGGATAGCTAGCCGGGACGTCCGAGAAGGACAGTATTTCTCCAGCTGGACTGCTTCAGTCTGCATCAACAATTTACAGGCTAGAGCAATAAATTCTGTGATGTTGAACACTTTGTGTAGGAATCATGAACCAAAGAAAAGGTAACCTATAATGAACCACACAGTGAGTCCCGGATAACTCAGATATTCAGTTCATGTTAAAATAGACCATTCATTGTTATTTTCTTTGGAGTAAGAGCTATTGACATAGAGCTATGCCTTGTTAGTTGACATCCTATGGGCCATATTATCTAGATTGCTAAACTGACTGACCATAAAGGTCACTTCTGACTTAAAGAGCTACAGTTCCAGGAATTACTGTAGGTGCTGGCAACATGTAGCAATTGCTATTCTAGATCATGAAGAACCAATAAATCTGAAGTTAGGAGATCTGATACTGCATTAAAAGTGTAAGTAATCAACCAGAGAATAAAACTAAATGAAAATTAATTGAAAGCAACTATAAATCTGCTATTCTTTTAACTCAATCTTCCCTCCTCCCACTTTCTCTCTTTACACAAGAACACATCCAAGACAAAAAGTAGAAAAATCATGTAAAGGGGCTGCATTTGTTTGGAGGGAAGAATTAACTTCTTAGAAAAGACTTAAACTTTATAGGTACTCAGGAGAAATTTTGATGCTACAAAATCTGAAAAACAGGTTCATAGAAATGAGTTAAGGAGGGTGAAATTGTCTGTTTATATACTCAATAGAAATTAGGTCAGTTGTGTGGACAGTCAAAAGAGAAGCAGGAAATGAGATCAAACTGAACAGGTGTACATTGCAGAAATGTTCAATATATTTTTAATTGCTTAATCGCTGTTGACAATATTGACATTTACCATCTGGTTAAGGTCAATGGTCTTCAAACACTTGTAAATAGTAGGAAAGCAAAGTTTATATAAACTCAACGGTTTTAGAATATAAGTGAACATCTAATAACTTCAGCAGTTTTAGAACATGCTATTTCTTTGTTGTTTATATTTTGCTCATCATGCATTGCTAATGTTTTCTTGTAGGTTTGAAAAGAAAGTAATGGAAAAAAAGTAATAATATGTCTTCCTGGCTTTAAATAAAGTCAATTTTTACTAAAAAAATGCTAAAATGATCAGTATTGGGTATTAGTATCTTAGTATTGGAGATACTGTCCACCCACAGAGAATTCTAGGTAGTCAATGCTTTTCATTTCTTTGGCTGTAACAGATACGATTTTGTACTCAATACACAGGAGCCACATATTGATAAAACTGCTTTCTGAAGCCAAACTAAGGTTTGTGCTATCACAAGCTACAAAGAAAAACATGAGATTAAAACCCCATTTTGACTCAAAAGTGTACTTTGACTCACAAAATGTACTTTGACCCACTCTGTCTTCTTTGTTGCCATTATCTGTAGATGTAGTTTCCCTGATAGCTCCTTACTGCTTTTTTGGTCTTTCTCATGCATTAGCAGAGTAGTTTGTTTTCCATAGAGCTCCAGCCTACTATGAGTTCCTTCAGCTATTATTTAAACACAAAGGAATGAATCCCTAACATAATCACATCTGACACCAAACACGTTGATGTTTAGTTGTGTTTCTGGGCTCTGTAGCTTCAGTAGCTAATTTATATAATGAGGTAGAGAATTCCCTTCATCGTCTAAATATAAGACATAAGCAAGTTTTCTTGAGGACAAAGTAAGAAGCAGCTATATATAGCTGGTAAGCTGGGGCTTCCTGAAAAAAAATTGCTTCAATGTTGTGTGTTGATTATTCAATATTTATAAGTGTTTGCTGTGACAGATGGGAAAATTTGTCTGTGTCAACTTGGGTTTGACACATTTTACTTTGTGAATGTGTTTCTGTAATTGCCGTCAGAATCTATGTATTCTATTTTCATACTGTGGACTCTAGATCTATAGTTAGGTCGGAGAAGAGGTTTCATTTAGGGTGTGGTGTCTGTGTCCTTATTTTCAACAAAATAGAAATTTATCACCCTCTAATCCCCTTTCAAGGGTAATTAAGGAATTCTTTCCAAAAGAGAAGTGTAGCTGGTTTGTTCGGGTTTTTTTTCAGACATTCTCTTTTGCATCACTCTCAACTCTTCTGATCAGGCAAGATTATGATCTCACTGATTTTTTTCCTATCCACCAATATTTCTTCATCTGTCTTTTACTAAGATCTCTATAAAATGAGAGATAAAATCCTGGTTTGCTTTGGTTACATCTATTCTTTTATTTTTTAAATTATATTGTGGTGGTTTGACCTTGGTTGGATGACAGGTACCAATGAAACCCACTGTATCACTCCCCCCTCCTCTGTACAAGAGGGACAGAAAACAATATGATGAAAATTTCATTGATTGTGATAAGGACATGAAGAGATCACTCACTGATTACCATCACACTCCACTTGGGGGAATTAATTGAAGTAGTTGTAAATAATATCACAGAGTGCAGTAATGAGAACTAGAACCAAATTTTAAACACACCTTCTCCCTGCTAGTCCTTACATTATTCTTGACTATCTGACTCCTTCCCCAAGAAGTGAAGCAGGAGCAGGGAATAGGGCTTCCAGTCAGTTTATCACGTTGTTTCTGCCTCTGCTTCCTCCTCAGGGAGAGAACGCTTTGCAATTCTCCACAATCTCTCCAAAAGGAGACAGTCCTCCATGAACTTCTGCAGTGTGAATCTTTCCCATGGGCTTCATTAACTCCTCTAGGATGGGTCTCTTCCACAGGCTGCAGTCCTTCAAAAAAGTCTGCTCCAGTGTGGATTCCTTGTGGTATCCTGCCAACGAACCTGCTCCAGCACAGGCTCCTCTCTTCTTGGGTCCACAGGTCCTCTCAGGACCCTGCTCCAGTGCAGGCCTCTCATGAAATCACAGCCTTCTTTGGGCCCATCTACCTGCTCTGACATAGGGTTCTCCACAGGCTGCAGTTGGATCGGATCTCTGCTTCCCCATGGACCTCCGTGGGCTAAAGGGCACAGCCCAACTCACCATGGGCTGCATCATGGGCTGCAGCTGATGGACTCAGCCTTGACCAGAGGTGGATTCATCCTGGAGACAGCTGGCATTGGACCTGTCAGACACAGGGAAAGCTCCTGGTAGTTTCTCAAAGAAACCCTACCACCAGCTCTGGTTCCCCAAACCTTGCCACACAAACCCAAATAAGAATATGTTTCTATTTTGCAAATTATATGCAGTCAAAATATGTATTTGTGGGCACTGAGGTTGTGTTGAGATAGATAGAAAAATTTCCACTTCCTCTCCTGTTAACCTGTCTTGGGCAGCAATATGTCTGAGAAACAGGCTGAGAGCCCATAACACCCTCATGAAGTTCCACAAGTCCAAATGCAAGGTCCTGCACCGGGGTTGGGGCAATCTGAGATGTGTAGAATCTGGGACAAGAGCCCCTTGAGAGCAACTCTGGGGAGGAGGAGTTGCAGGTTTTCATGCAGGAAAATCCAGACATGACCCAACACTCACAGGCCAATAGGCCAACTGCATCCTGGGCTGAACCAGAAGAAGCAAGGCCAGTAGGCTGAGGAAGGTGATTCTCCTCCTCTCTCCTCTCCTTGGGAGACACCACCAAGGGTGCTGTGTCCAGGTCTGGAGTCCTCAGTACAAGAAATGTGGACCTGTTTCACCAAGTCCAAAAGGCCAATAAGACAATCTGGTGGCTGGAACATATCTTCTGTGAGGACAGGCTGACAGAACTGAGGTGTTTGAGCATGGAGAAGAGAAGGTTCTAAGGAGACCTCATTGAGCCTTTTAGTACTTAGAACTTACGAAGAAGAGGAGTGATATATCCTTACAATGTGTAAGGATATGACAAGGGGAAAAGGCTTTAAACTGATAGCTTTAAATTAGATATTAGAAAGAAATTCTTTATTGTGAGGGTGGTAAGGCACTGGAACAGGTTACCCAGAAAAACTGGATTTCCTGTCCCTGGAAGTGTTCAAGGCTGGGTTGGATGGAGCCCTGAGCAGCATGATCTAGTGGGATGAATCATGGCTTTGACATGGTGTTGGAACTTTAAGGTCACTTCCAACCCAAGTTTTTCTATTCTCTTATGATAATATTGTCTTAAGCCCATATTGCTGTCAAATATTTTGATTGCTGACCTGTACAAGTTTTGTTGTAGAAACATAACACAAAATTTTTGTTCTTCATTACTTGTAAAACTCTTTAATTTTGACAGGTCCACTGAGCCCTTTAATACTTACAGAAATTGTAACTGTTGGCTGACACATACCAACACAGTTTTCAGACTATAAGTACATAATTCCCTATCTGTCAGCATAAACTTTACTGATATTTTTTTATTAACTGTTGAACATCTCTAGATGACATAAATGAAAATATTGATTACAATGGCCCTTATGTCTTTCATTATAATGTCCAGATTATTTTGATGTTTCTTAAAATGTCAGGGGAAGAAAAATTCAACTATGTTTGTCTTTGTGGGTTTCTACACCCAAAATATTTTCATGATCGTTAAGACTTCAGTTATCTGAACTGTGGGGTTTTTGTGTTCCACTTGCCTAATTTACTTTAATCCCTTCAGTAAATCTTGTGCTCTTGCTTGAACACCAAACTCCCATTTAGGGGTGCCCATTTGGGGCACTCTCAACTGCAGCTGTCAGTGATGTACCGGCAATAAACCTTTTTCAGCGGAGGCAGGTAACTGAGATTGCTGCTCAGAGCCATGCATCAGCAACCTGCCATCAATTTTTCAGTTTTACACAGTATCATCTTTCTCCTTTCTTTTTATTTAATCTTAAATAATGTAATTTCTTCCTCACTATAATTCCTGGTATTTTTGTTGTTCTCAGGGCTTTTCCCCCATCTTTCTCACCCCCTATTTTTTCCCTATTATATAGTTTAACATAAACTAAAGAAATGCTTTCAAAGTAGAAAGCTTTGAATAAACATGTGAAAGAAATATGTCACAAAGCGGCTCATATAGTTCCAGCTTCTTGTATCAAAGTATACATAACTGTTTTCTTTCAACTTAGTTAATAACTTATTAGGAGATACTTCACACAGATAAATCAGTATCCACTGTGGGTCTCAATTTACCTAATTTTGTCTTTCTAAGAGCTGACCATATAATTTAAGTTATCTATTGAGACTTTTCTATAGTAAATGAAGAGAGCCCAGTACCCCCAGGGGACAATTAATCTCAATAAATGTAGATGTCTAGGGCAGATAGAAAAATTCTTTCACTGGTGGTGCTACCTGTGGATTTAATCACTAATCAGCATAAATTTTTTTCCCAAAAGCTGTGCTATTTTGATCTGAAAGAACAATGTCCAAATAATGTGGATCAATGCTATAATGTCATTTTATTATTTGCTATTTCTTTGCTGTCTTTAGATCTTGGTATTATACAAAGTTTACCCTAAGGTCATGTTCTATATCATGAGAATTTAGAGCTTCAGATTTTCAATTAAAAGAACCAGCCTATTGTTTATAGGATATAAGTCTCCTGAGCTTTGATTTTTTTGACAGAATAGACACTTGATGCAACCTTCTTTTCAGAAGTCCATAGGTGAACTGTTTTT